>PVHY01008917.1:0-59017 GCA_004024945.1 Uropsilus gracilis
TCTTCCTTCCTTCCTTCCTTCCTTCCTTCCTTCCTTCCTTCCTTCCTTCCTTCCTTCCTTCCTTCCTTCCTTCCGCAGGCTCACGTTGCCCGGGGTACCATGGACTCAAGCAAACCCCAGCCTCAGCTTCCCAGGTAGCTGGGATTACAGGCGTGCACCACCACGCCCAGCTATTTTTTGGGACTAGGTCTCGCTGTGTTGCCCCGAGCGGGAATCGAACCGCGATCCCCAGACCCTGCCGCGACTCCATAAACTGTCGTTTACTGTGCCCGGCTCCGGGAGGTTTTTAAAGTCCATGCCATATTTAAACAAAAAAAGGAGGAGGAGGACGAGGAGGAGGAGGACGAGGAGGACAGAACACAATCACACAGGGACCCGCCCGAGACAATGCAATTAGACTCTCGGGGAGTGACAGCTGACCGTCGCCGGCCCTTGGATCGGCTTCCCAGCTCTGCACACGGGCTGCTCTTGGATCCCTTAGGGCTTTTTAGAGGCTCTGGACGACACCTGCTGGCACAGTCTCAGAGAACAGTTCTGGGCTAGTCCTCTCCGTTTTCCCGCTTCGCCCATGAGTGTCGGTTTTTTATTTTAATCGGGGGGTGGGGGGTGGGGGGTGGTGTCAATCTAAAGGAGATTGGGATCGGCGGGTTCCTGGCGGTTCGGGCGAGTTGACTTCCCAACGCAGGAAGCGAGGGCGCCGCGGGCTGGGCAGCGACCGCTCGAAGCCGGCTTGCCCAGAACCGGACGGGGAAAATGGGTGGAGACGCGAGCGGAGGAAGAGGCCTGGAAAGCCGACGGGCGTGGAAGAGCCGAGGAGTGCGGAAGGAGACTGCTGGCCGACTGTCCCCGGCCGGCTGTCCCCGGCTGGGCTGACTCCCGCGCCCGGCGAGGTCACTGACCCGAGCTTCTGGCGGGTCTGGGCGCCGGCCGGGCCGTCACCGCGTGGCTGAGCGCGGACGTCCTGGGCTGCACCCTCCGTCGCGGGCTGCTGGCCAGCCCAGCTCCCGGCCCTGTGCCACCGCGCCAGCGGAGACGGCCTGAGGGGGCGCTGGGAGCTGGGGGCTCCGCCGGCCGGGAGCGCTCGCGCAGCCCGAGGAGCCGCGGAGAGACGCGCGGCTGCGGGGCCCCTTGGCCAGGCGGGGTCCCTCTCCAGGCGCGCAGCTGCGGTGAGGGAGGGACTCCCCCGCCGCTCCAACCTGCCCCGGCCGCCCGTTCCCTCCCGTAGGCGGCTCTGTTCCCACAGCCTTTCTCCTTTACCTTGCTTCCTCCTTCTGCAAGTAGAAGCCTCTTTGGCAAGTTCAGAAAAGTGTGAAGACACAGGACCCCCCCCCACCAATCCAAACCCTCTGAAATTCTATCGGTCTAACTGCTAGACACCTATTTCCGTTCCTTTCCAATCTTTCCGCAGAAGGGTCTCCCTGAAAAAATTGTTATTATATATAATATATATGTAACTGGGGAGTTACGGTTCCTTTCCCCCCTTCTCTTGTATAGTATAGCTTTCCCAGTAGGTGTGAAGTACTATTTTTTTTTTTTTTTTTGAGACTTGGTCTCGCTATTTTTGCCCATGGAACCGCAGGCTCTCCTTACCCGGGGTACCACAGACTCAAGCAATCCGCAGCCTCAGCTTCCCAGGTAGCTGGGATTACAGGAGCGTGCCACCACGCCCAGCTATTTTTTTGGAACTAGGTCTCGCTACGGGCCCCAGGAGGGACTCGAACAGCGATCCCTAGCCCCGGCCGCTTCATAGGCTGAAGCTTACAGGCACGAGCCACCGTGCCCGGCTGTGTGAAGTACTATTTCATTGCGATTTTAATGGGCATTTTAATTATATACAACAGCTGCCATATTTATTTATATCCCTCCCAAATCCCCACCATTTATTTTTAAATTATTTAAATTAACTATTTTGAAATGTACAATTCTGTGACATTAGTTAGATTCTGTGTCTTTCAAACATTATGAATATTTTCAAAACATTCGGTTCATCACACTGAACCGAAACGCTACCCACTAAACTAGTAAGTACCTCATAATTCACCCCATACCGTCTAAGATGAGCTCATTCTAAATGACAGTGGACTCACACACTACTTGTCTCTAGGTTTCTGGTTTTTCACTTTGCATACCGTTGCCAAGGTACATTTGTGGTGTGTGTCTGCACTTTTTCCCTTTTTGTTGCTACTTTTCCATTGCATGGAAAGTCCTCATTTTGTTTATCCATTCAAACACAATAGGCCTCTGTTCTCCCCACACACATTTATTGTACAATATAGCAGAAAATACAGAGCAGTTTTACGAAACGTCTGTTACTTCACCATCCAGAAATTATTACTCTTTAATATTTAGCTGTACTGTAGATTGTCAGATTGCTTTCAAGGCATGATTTTGAGGGCCTTATTATGTTTTAAAAAAACGTGTTAGGAGGTAAGTGGAAAATTATAGAGGAATGACAGATCTGAAGTACACTATTTGATGCATCCCTTAAGGGACTTTTGTTATCTTTAATGATTTAATGACTACTTGGTAGGCTCTTTCTGGTGGGGTGAACCTTTCCTTGACTTCTCCGACACATTAGAGGAAATCAGACAGTGTCCACAACCTTGAAGAGATCCATAAAAATATATGAGGAAATGTTATGTACAAAGGGACGTCAACAAATGCAGGATGAGTTGTTTGCATTTGACAGAGGAGGAATAAATATAGAATTTGAGGAAAATAGCAAAATGTTTTATGACTGTGTTTCTGGATGTGATCGCAGAACCCAGTTGTGTTATCCGTGTGGTTTGTAAATGAGGAAGTAGTGGGCTAAGGTGTTTCTGTAAGGAGCATCTTTTGGAACATGACTGGAGGTGTGAAGTATCACAGACCTTTAAGAGAGAGAAACTCACTTCTTAAGAAGCAAAAATCCAGTAGCTTACTATTCGTTCGGTGTTAACCTGCCTGAGAAAATTCAGAAAATAGACTGCCCTTTATTTTTAATTAGTAAATGTCTTCATTAACAAAACATGCAACTTTGTAAACATGTTCTGATAAATTTGTTAAAATATAACTCTGGGAAGTATGTTAATATTAAATAGTAACAAGGTAGAGGAGAACCTTTCTGTCCTGGCTCTTAGGTTCTCTCTTTTATCCCTGGTCTTGATTTATAAGCAATGAACTCCTGCTCCATGAATATTTGCTCTAATCTTGCTGGTTCTGCCTCCTGCTGTGGCCTCTGCTAGCTGTATATACTTTAGAGATGTAGCTTTTATAACTTTTATGTATTTAAGTGATCTTGCTTAGTTTAAAAAGTTGTTCCTTATTTAAGCAGAGAAAACTAAAGATTTCTTGGGAAAAGTTTCTTAAGGAAACCAGTTAGATCACACTTTTTTAGCTGTTCCAAATAGTGTCCAAAAAATAAGTGCCCTCTTGGTTCCTGCATGTTTCTAAATTTAGGTTGGGTTCCGTAGTGATTTCATTTATTTATACAAGTTAAAAACTAATCTTTAAATTATAGAGTTAAATCTTAATGTTTAAATTCAAAAATCAAAACAATATAAAAAGGCATAAATTGAAAGTCTCGTTCAAGTCCCTCCTTTGTATTACCTTTATTCTCCCATCTCAGTTAAAAACTTATTAAGTTCTTGAGTGTCCATTTAGAATTTACCTATGCAAGTACAAGCAGATATGATGTTATATTCTTGTTTTCCCTAATCTTTTTTAACACAAAAGTTAGCATACAATAGATACAATTTGATGTTTTATTTCTCTTCTTTTCTTGACATCTTAATCAAAGTTCCTCAAGTATTTTCCCTTTTACAACTTCATAATTATTTCATTTTATGAACTTGCTGACTTTTATTCACCTTATCCCATACTGATGAAAACATGATACCAATTACTTATAATTATAAACAAGATTAAAGTCAATAACTGGCTGGGCATGGTGGCTGGTGCCTGTAAGCTTCAGCTTATGAAGTGGCTGGGGCTAGGGATTGCAGTTCGAGTCCTGCTTGGGGCAACACAGCGAGACCTAGTCCCAAAAAAATAGCTGAGCATGGTGGTGCGTGCCTGTAATCCCAGCTACCTCGGAAGCTGAGGCTGGGGATTGCTTGAGTTCATGGTACCCTGGGTAACATGATCCTGCGGTTCCATGGGCAAAAATAGCGAGACCTAGTCTCAAAATAAATACATACATAAATACATACATAAATAAAGTCAATAACTAGACAGATTGTTTTATACATATAGATAATTATAGGCTAAAATACCATTAGGGCTGCTGAGTCAGGATAAATTCATTTGTAATTTTTATATAAGTACACCAGTTTACACTCTCTCAGAACAAATGTTTATCCCCATAGCCTATAAATTGAATGAGTTGTCACACCTTTGAAAATTTTTGCCTATCCAATGGGTTGAAAAAGAGATATATAAGTGTACTATCCTTTAAAGTCACAGTTCTCTGTGAATCATCTGTTTGTATCTTGTGTTGCTGGTATTTAAAACTTTTTATTTTTAAGAGTTCTCTATAAACTAGAAAGATCAACTTTTGCTTGTGATTTGAATTGCAAATTTTGTTTCCTGACTTGTCATTTTTCTTTTAATTCTTCTTCATGTGGTTTTAGAGTGCCAGTTAGACATTTTTAATATTAAATTATTTGTTTATATATAAATTTCACATCTTTGTGATCTCTGGGGTTCACCTCCCCACCGTTCCCACCCTGTCCTGCTCCCTCTCCCTGAGTTGTGTACTTTAATTTGGTTGTTGGCTTCAGTTACTCATTTTTATATTTTCTTTCCCTGCCTGACCCCTCCAGGCTCATTTTCGTATTTTTCAAGTATATTTTATGAGTCTTTTTTGTTTGGATTCGTAGATTTTGTTTTAATTAGACAAGTACTGTGTGTATGTACTCTTGTATTTGGTTTCACATTTTACATTTAAATCTTTGACCCATTTGAAGTTTATAACTGGGATGTGCCATAGTGAATTTTAAATAGGTATTTGCATAGCAACACTTTAGAAACATTTTATATTTAACAATGTTGCTCTGAATAAAATGTTGTTCCTTAGTCCATTAATGGAACATAATTTATTGAGACAAGTAATCAATTTCTATTATTTAAATATGCATTTAATTTTTTTTAATTTTTAGCTATGTAAAATACACATAACACAAAATTCACCACCTAAACCATTTTAAGCATTCAATAGTAAGTTCAACAGTTCAGTAGTAAGTACATTCACATTGTTGTTAACCAGGCTTCAGAACATTCTTCCTTTTATAATACTAAAACCCTATACCCATTAAACAGTAACTTTCTAATTCTCTTTCCCCAGTCTTTAGCAACTACCATTCCATTTCCTGTTTTTATGAGTTTAACTGCTATATATATATATATATATATAAGATATATATACATATATATATCTTATGTAAGTGGAATCAGACAGTATTTGGCTTATTTCACTTAGCTTAAGTGTCCTCAAGCTTCCTCCACATTATAGTATATCTTAAAATATCCATTATATATTTTTTGGAAAAATATCCTTTTCAAAGACTGAATCATATTTTGTTGTATGAATCCCACAGTTTATCCATTCATCCATCTACAGACATTTGGATTGCTTCCACCCCTAGACTGTTGTGATAACACTGCTGTGAATATGGGTGTACAAATATCTCTTCAAGACCCTCACATCAACCATTTTTGAATATATGCCCAGGAGTGGAATTGTTGGATCATGTGGTAAATCTATTTTAAATTTTTTGAAGAATTAAGTACACATTTTAAGTTTTTTTTAATTCAACAGAAAATTTAAAGATGCCTTAGTAAATACAATATAATTCTTTCTCTGTGGTTATTTTGCTTTTGATTCTTTAGGCTAGTCTAGAACATTACATATTTTTCATCAGCACACATGGCAAATTTACTAAAGAAAGAGTAAAAAAAGAAATATATATCAACATAGACACAGCACTGCTAAAATACAAGATCTGGATCTATCTCTATATCCTGAAAGCTCATTCCATGAAGTTTCCACAAGATTGTTTATAAGACAATAAGGTAGTTGTTCAAGTCAGTGCTTTCACAGCTGCCAAGCAATCTGACTGCCTCATCACAATGTTTGCTTTGACCCTGAGCAAGTACATCAGAGTTGCCATGGATACCATCCAGTCCAAAAGTGTTTATTTTCTATGAGTTTCACTGCTATATATACCTTATGTAAGTGGAATCAGACAGTATTTGGCTTATTTCACTTAGCCAAATACTATCAGTATTTACAAATTATCAGTAATTACAAAGCAGAGTCCAGGGCTGACTGCCTGGGTTAACATCCTTGAAAGTAACCCCCAGGCACTGGCACTTCTGACAACTTTGAAGGGGATTTTTATGAACAGCAAAGTTTTTTTTTTGTTTTTTTTTCACTTGATCTGTTCTTTCTCAACATTTACTTAAAATTTTTTTTTATTCTGTAATTATTGTACAATTATTGGTCATGTTTGCATGGTTGTATTGAATCCCTTATTACCCACTCTGCCCCCCTTTCCCCGCCTCCCCGCTCTGGTCATTCCAACTCCTCTCACTGCAAGCTGTTGGTCTATGTGTGGCCCATTGGTCTTTTCTTTTTTTTTTTTTTTTTTTTAGAGCTGAGTCCCTTTTTTCCTGGGTGTGGATTTGCACTCCTGGACAGCAACAGATGCGGCTAGTTGGATCTCCAGGAGTAACTGAGACAGATAGTCGGGATGAGCATGTTGGCAACTTGTCGGACAGATGTGTGGGAACAACAAAGTTTTAAGATGTATTTTAGTACAGCTTTCACCAACAGGGATGATTGTTTACAATATAAATTTAATCACTGGGAAGTAGTTTTATACGGAGCATTTTACTTAAACAGAAAAGTTAAGAGAGACCTATTATTAGATCTGAATTTACTCTAAAATTACTGAATTATTTTACATTTCCAAGGGATCCTGGCTACTTTTTTTGGGGGGGGACTAGGTCTCTCTACGTGCCTCGGCGGGAGTCGAACCACGATCCCTGACCCCGACCGCAGCTTCCTAGGCTGCCACTTACAGGCATGTGCCACAATGCCCAGTCCCTGACTACTTTCTTTAAAAAATAAAAAACCTGGGCCGTAATCTCTTAGTAAAGAAATGAGTTTCTTTAGACTCTTTTAGAGACATATCCAGTAATTTAGTTCATATGTAAATATTTCTATATAATCAACTGCTTAATGAGGCATCACATTTTACCTATTAACTCACTAAGAAAGCTGAATTCGCCAGGCACGGTGGCTCGTGCTTGTAAACTTCAGCCTATGAAGCGGCCGGGGCTAGGGATCGCGGTTCGAGTCCCGCCTGGGGCCCGTAGCGAGACCTAGTTCCCCCCCCAAAAAAAGTAGCCAGGATCCCTTGGCTGGGCGTGGTGGCGCACGCCTGTCATCCCAGCTATCTGGGAAGCTGAGGCTGGGGATTGCTTGAGTCTGTGGTACCCTGGGCAACAAGAGCCTGCAGTTCCACAGGCAAAAAGAGCAAGACCTAGTCTCAAAAAAATAAAATAAAAAAAAAAGAAAGCTGAATTCTGTGGACAGTTTCTGGAAAAACAGCTCTCCTGCTCTCATGACCTAAGTACCCATAACACATACCCTAGATGAAGTGTTTTTATCTCTTCTCAATCTGACACTTAGATTCTGTTTATGCTGCTGTTACATCAAAACACAAATGGGAAAAGATTTCACCATCATAGTACATGCTCTGGCATTTCCCATACTTTCTTCATCTACCTACCATGATATTTGGAACCACGTAGTAGCTTTAAGTAAACACCCAAATTTTAATATTTAGCAACATAATACACTATGGTGTTAGCAATTATCTACTTAAAAGGAAGCAGTGTGAAATAGAAATCAGGAAATTGTATATAGCTGGAGAGATAGATGGTCATGACCATACATCACTGTGCTACAGGTAGAAGATGGTAAGTATTGTTAGAGATCAGGCAAAGAAGGCACAGTTTTGAAGAAAAGCAAGAGGTGACTTTTTGCTGAGTAGGATGTAGAGAGGGCTCCCCCAAATCTGGCTATATAGAGAGGGCTAGGTGGGAAAGGACTATTGCTAACAGAACAATATCAGGATATACAAAAAATTGCAAGTTAATATATCATTTTTAATATATGAATAGTTAAAACTATCACATTCAAAGTTTCAAAGCTGCTATTTGGGACCTTTTAGCTCAGATGGTCAAAGCTGACTGGTCATGTTCTTTATTCCCCCAGGTGCTGTCAGTCTGAAGGAGCCTTTCCTGTAGGCTGGAGGTCTCCAAAGATGGCCAGTGACTGTACCTAACTTCATACAGCCCCATCTCTGAAGTCCTGAGAGTTTTTCAACCTTCCAGGTCTTAGTTCCCGTAAGTCCTAGGAAGCAATCCTGAGAAGTGGACACTCAACATTGCAGCCAGTGGGCAGTTGGGGTGGCTTCTGGGGAAATGAACTGTGACAATATCCTGGGAAGGACCAGGGCTCCTGGTATGTAATGTGGAAGGGGATAGCCAGCTCTCTG
The DNA here is from genome assembly GCA_004024945.1 of Uropsilus gracilis. Classification (NCBI taxonomy): domain Eukaryota; kingdom Metazoa; phylum Chordata; class Mammalia; order Eulipotyphla; family Talpidae; genus Uropsilus; species Uropsilus gracilis. Next base: position 8,547 of record PVHY01008917.1, read on the forward strand.
CATGGCTTATAGTCAAGGAAACTATCCTTGACTCAGGCAGTCCTAGGATGGTGAGTATCTGACTGAATGTAAGGAGTGGAATTTTGCTTCTTGTTCAGTATCTAATCAGGAAAAACTTCTGCATGAGTGCCTATTCTCTGCCTGCCTTTTGGCAATATGACTTACATTCTGGGGACAACTTGATGATAAGCCCTGTAAAGATATGAAGGTTCCTTAGGTGTGAAAACAGTCAGGGAGATGTGTTGGAAAGGTCTAGCTCACCAGACTTGGGATGTTCAAACACTGTACATTCCAAAGAAAGTATAACCTGCCCGGCTCTTGGAAGATAATTTTTAAGTCTGTAGGATGTGGTACCAGATAAGAGTGTTTGAGGGGGCATGGAGCACTTGCTATCAGCTCCACCTCTGCAGAGGCTAGAGGCTGAAATCAGCCATGTGAGTGGCAAGAGTCTATGCAACAAACCCCTAATAAAAGACGTGGACACCAAGACTTGGAGGGGCTTCCCTGGTTGTAATATTCAATCAGTGCTGTCACACATCATTACTGGGAGAATTAAGCATCTCTACTAGGAGAGGATCATTGGTGCCTCCTGACCCCTGCCCTATGTGTCCTTTTCTATTGCTAACTTTTACCTGCATCCTTTCACTGCAATAAGCTGTACCTGAGATAAATAGCTCTCTTGAGTTCTAAGAGTCCTTCCAAGAAATCACTGAACCCAAATTGGTTTTAGGAACCCCCAAATGCAAGAGACACATCAGCAATCACTGTATATTATTACCACAGACTTTTGTGGTTTCAAAAAACATAAATTTATTATCTAACAGTTACTTTAGACCAAGAGTCAGGGAACAGCTTACCTGAGGCCTCTCCCAGTGGTGACAGCCTTCTAACAAGGTGCCACCTGGGGACCTGGGGACCTTTGAGGCTTGATTGGGGAAAGATCTTCCAAGCTCACCTCGTATGGACTGCATTCAGTTCCTGTGGGTTCCTTGTGGGAGCAAGGGACTCAGTTTTTTTCTGGTTATCAGCTTGGGCCCACTTCAGCTTCTTATCCCATGAGCCTCTGCAGCTTAACAACGTATTCCTCAAAGCAAACGAAAGAGAAAATCTCTTAGCTAGAAGACATTAAATGTTATAAAAGGTAATTACATAACATGTAATCACATGCTTCCCATCTCTTATGTTGAATATTCTACTCTCTCTAACATACCAGTCTGTTAAGATTGATTTAGGTGCTAAAGTTATCCAGTAGTATTAACTGAAGTTCTTCTACATTGAGACATGAGACTAAAGGAAGCAATTTTACCTGTTAGAGTGTATGTGTGCATGTGTATGTGTATACATATGTGTGTGCTTACACATATATTTGTGTTTCTCTTAGTCCACTAAGACTATCCATTGGACAAGAACTTTCAAAATATATGACTGTTTCTCACTTTCACCAACCAACATCTTTATATAGCCTCCTTGACCTCTTGTTGAGCCATATAGAATTTGTTCATAGAAGACCTTGGCATGGTTCAGATTAGTACATTATTTAATCTAGATTTAAGAGTACACATTCTCCATGATAAAAGTAATCTCTCAGTCATTTTTCATAATAAATATTTACAACTATGTTATGCTAGATATATATCAGAGGTTAAAGAAGGAACTCTCATACGCATTAGTAGTTGTTAATTAGCAGTATGCTTTGAAATTTCCCAATCTGCTCTACCTTTATTTCCCTTATACTTCATCTGTATCAGGTGGATTTAACATCGCTTTTGACAATGTGGAAATTTCAACTCACTTAGAACAGGTTTGGCGGAAATTCTTGTGACACAAACCAACCAGGCAACCTTTGATAATGCACTTAATTCTGCTCTCTCCCCTGTAAAAAGGAAGTGATTATTATCTGCCTTTCTTTACCTTCTTCAAAGCATTATTGAAAGAATTAAATAAAGTAATAGGTGAACCTTGTGCAAACGGTCTATCAAAAAGTCAGAAAATAACAAATGCTGATGGGAATGGAGGGGAGGGAGTATTCATTCACTGTTGGCGGAAATGTAGACTGGTACATATGAAAAGTGATATGGAGATTCCTTAAAGAACTCAAAATGGAAATACCATAGATCCAGCAGTACTACACCTAAGCATTTGCCCAAAAAATAGGAAAAATAGGAAAAGACTTCTGCATTCTTCTGTTTGTAGCAGCCAAGTCACAGAATCAAACTAAATTTTCACCACAGATAACTGGGTGGAGATAAATATATATACATCTACTCAGTCATGTACATACTCGGTGGAATGCCATTCAGCAATTAAGCAGTGCCTTTTGGAACAAATCAACGGATCTTGGGGTGATTATGCTATTTGAAATAAGTCAGAAAGTAAAAGATAATTATTGAATAGTTTCACTCATTTGTGGACCATAAATAGTACAAACTGGCAAAATACAACAAAAATAACTTGTAGACTATGAAAAATAAAGTGGTTACCAGAAGGTAGTGGGGAGGGAGAAGAGAGTAGGGGGTAATGTGTGTAGTAATACTGGAGCTTTGTGGAGGTAAGGCCTGTGCATGTCTTGAGATATGAAGTACTCCCTGAATAATATAATTGTGTAAATTAATGGAAATTAGTAAAATTTGGTCTAAAAATTAGCAGGTAAGGAAATTGAAAGAATGCTAGGATAATTATAAACAGAGGAACAATGACAGAGTGATATTTTACTTTTATGTACTTTGACCTCTAACATTTTGGGATTCATACCTCATTTCCATATAGATTCTCAACAATGGGGGCAAGCAGAATTCTGCACAATCTACTAACTTGCACTTTGAGCTTCATGACCATGTGAGAGCAATACTATTTTTCTGTTAACATACAAAGAAGTGGAGGCTTAAACAGGTTTAGCGGTTTGTCCATGGTGACTTAACTGATTCAGCTATCTCCCTGGTTTCTCCATCCTCAAATACATATTTTTCTGGAGAAGTTTGATGTGAATACTTTTCTCTTCAGTTAATTTTAGAGATAAAATAATAAAGAAAATGGTTTTTTGATACTAGGTCTCGCTATTTTGTCTGGGGAACCGCAGGCTCACGTTGCCCGGGGTCCCACGGGATATCAAGTGATCCCCAGCCTCAGCTTCCCAGGTAGCCGGGATGTCCCAGACAGGTCTTGAACCTGCATACTCAAACAATTCCTAGTCCCAGCCTCGCTCTGTAGGCTGCAATTAAAGGCACGCGTCACTGTGCCTGGCCCTCAAATAATTTTTTATTTTAGAAATAAAAGCAAACAATCTGCTCTCTGGAGACCAGATCCTCTTTCCAGGTGAAGAAATCCCTTCTTCAGAGGTACTTGGGGTGTTTGATAGGGAGGGGAGCATCTTCCTCGGGATGTGCCCAGCTCCATCATCCCAATCCCTTGTTGGGCCCTTAGTCCCAGTCCAAATTCATCACTTATAACTGCTTAAAACTCCCATCACTGTACGACTGCTTGCCCTTCCAAAGGACTACAGTCTTATTTAATTATAATTAAGGCATGCTGAAGATTTCTTTTGATTTGGGATTTCCCTTTTTTTTTTTTTTTTTTTTTTTTTTGAGACTAGGTCTCGCTATTTTTGCCCATGGAACCATGGGCTCTTGTTGCCCAGGGTACCACAGACTCAAGCAATCCCCAGCCTCAGCTTCCCAGGTAGCTGGGATTACAGGAGCGTGCCACCACGCCCAGCTATTTTTTTGGAACTAGGTCTCGCTACGGGCCCCAGGCGGGACTCGAACTGCAATCCCTAGCCCCTGCCGCTTCATAGACTGAAGCTTACAGGCACGAGCCACCGTTCCCGGCGGGATTTCCCTTCTGAACTAGCCACAACTTTTAAAAATAGGGTTGCCCACACTTCAGTCCTTTTTATGCCATGATTCTTGTTACATCTGCATATTTCATGTGCATGTGTTTGTCTGTATATGTGTTTAATTTTTTTTTCCTAAACTGACCTATTCTTCCCCAGTTAAATGTATTTCCATAGGAACTTTAAAAAATTATGTAAATGCAAGCCAGGATCTTGTCTCTTTAAATAAAAAAAAGGGATAATCTTTAACTATAAGTGCCAAGAAAAACAAAACAATGTGACTGCTTGGTACTATCCTCCCCTAAGACTGAGCTGGGGCTTTTTCTGCAGCAGGGCCTCGCTCTCTTGTGTCTGTCTCTGGCTGTCTCTGTCTCTGTCTCTGTCTTTCTCTCTCTGTCTCTCTCTCTCTCTGAGCTTATCAGATGTTAAAAGGTTTTACTAAAGCTTTCACCTTGACTTAATCAGGACAGGAAGATAATAGAAAAATGTACCTGCCACACAAGTCACTAGTTCACTCTGTCCCTTCACCATTTACTTACCTCATGTTCCACCACTTTGGGAAAAGAGTCTAAGAAGTTGGTCACTACAGGATCTTTTCTCTTACCACCTTTCTCCTGCAATTGGCCATCAAGTTCTGACACTTGATTCTTGTGTGGCACGGAAAAAGAAGGCTGCCCGCTGAATAAGTCTGCATAAATATGAGGAACTATAAAATTATTGATAGCATGTCCTGCACAATCACAGGTGTCAGGAAGTCCTGTAAACTAAATCAGTTTAGATAACAAAGGCATCCCATAGAGGGTCTGGTGTTCGTCATCTATCCTAGATAAGCAGACGCCTACAGAAAGCTAGCCCCCAGTAAAACTGACATCAAGCAAAAGGCTGTTGTAACTGCTGAACTGTGTTACATGAATTGTTTAAAAGCTGTGTGAAAAATAAACTCGAGGCCAGCGGATCAAGAGAAATGCCACTGTGCCCTCCTACCGAAGAGATTGTCTTGATTGTCTTGATTGCAATCCTCACCCCTTCCCTCAGGTACCATTCCCCACCGAGGCTGGACCAGGCAAATTCTGCCTTCTCCAATTATCTGAATTCCCACCCCTCTTCTTCCCCCAGCATTGACTATGGTGCAGACTTTCTTTTCTCTCTCAGATTTTCTTAATTCCGGCCTCTCTGTTTCTAGTCAGAACCTTCTCCTTGTTCATTTTCCTCATTTTGCTAATATGAACTTTGCAAAGCATAGATCAGGTCATGTTGCTCCTCGGCTTCAGTACTCCCTAATGCTCCCTAGCATATAAGGCAGAGTTCCACTTCCTGTCTCTGCCCTTACCCGCTTCTAGCCAAGCTCCACTTCCTGTCACCTCCCACATACACCTGCAGTCCCAGCCACCCTGTTTTGTGTCACATAATTACTTTTGCACATCCAATTTGCTTTGCCTTTTCCCTCTCAACCACAGGGAAGTCAAGAGTTCCCAGATTGGACACAGAAATGTGGTTTCCACCAGAGGAACTGGAGTCTTCCAGTGTCTTATGACTAACCTGGCAATTTATGCCCAGTAGGTTTAGACTGAATACAACTGGGCTCACTAATAGTAGAAGCAGTAAAGGAAGGATCCTCAGGTCAAATCCATGGTCGTTTTCCAGAGCTTTCTGGGGATATCTGAGTTTATGTTTGGTGAAGGAGTGGTGTTGCCTGGGAGGTTATCTGTTGGCACAATCATACCGGAAGAGCAGATTGCTAGAAGGAATGGAACACTGTCACACAAGTCTAGGTGTTTCTGGCTAGTAGTGTAGGGAGGAAGGTGCTGGAGAGACAGATTGATACTACCTCCTAAGGAAAGTTTTCAAAAGGGGAAGTTTGGCAAATAGGTAATGATCTGGAGGATCCAGGCATAAAGAAAGATAGATGGCTAAAGCTAAGTGCTTTGTACCCAACTGCATCCAGGCAGGAGGGCAAATCTGTGTTTGTCATCAGTGTATCCCTAGCAGCAGCAAAGAGCCTCTCCCATAGTGGAAACAATAAATACCTGTTGAACGACTTAATAAACATCAGGTCCTACAGTAATGTCTCATGGAAAGCATTGTTATTCTTCTAAATATTTCTATTAATTTAATTTCAAAACTATAATTATTAAATTAGCTTTGATATTTTATTCATGATCTTTAAGGTTTTTTGCTTTATTTGTACATCATCTAATGTTTATATACATTCATAATTTTTAATTACTTAAAGAACACATTTACATGCTTGTAAATATCACAATCACAAAAGTATAAAAAGGACTGAATAAATGTGTATATCATACTTCCTATAGACTTGTAATTATATATATGGTTTTATATTTCTGTTGTGCACTTACTTTGTAAATATTTTTTGATTTTTTTTCAAAAAAGCTCTCCCATATTTATTACTGAGTCAACTTGCTAGTACAGAAGTTTACAGGGAGAAAAATAATTTCCTAAGCAAAATACGACTAGTAGTGACATTTACAACATGGCATAGGAAAATTCTTGTTATCTCAATCCAATATAAATGTGTCCCATTTCACATGCAATTCACCTTATGCACCCGCCGTGGTTCTCCAGTGTCTTCTCTTGGGGTTGTACCTGTTTTCATTAGACTCCATTGGGGAATCAGACAATTCTCCTTTAGTTCCTTGGCTAAAAATCAGTTGATCTTGAATGACTTGTAAAAAGACATCGCTAGGAGATATCAGAACTGTATGGCACAGAACGAGCAGCACATGACAGTCACCAGAAAGGATCCTCAAGAAATGCTTCTTGTGTCTGCCCTACAATAAGTTCTTGATATGCTTGACCTGACTGTCTGCCTCAGTTATTCCTGAAGGTCCATCCTGGTCTGTTGTTGTCCCAGAGTGCAAGTCCACACCTAGAAAAAAAGGACATAATTCCAGAAAAAGAAAAGATCAGTGGACCAAACATGGACTTGCAGCCAGAGAAGTTGGAGTGACTAAAAGGGGGAAGGGAGAAAGGGGTAGGGTGAGGTGGGAAGTAAGGGGTACAATACAACCATACAAATGTAAACAATATTGTATGAAAACTACAAAATTACAAAAAAAAAAAAACCAGAAGACATGGTGAGGAATGGTAACCCACACACAACATACTGGAGGAGGAAAAGAGAGAAAGTTCCATATCTTTCATTGTTACTAGTTTTAATGACTACAAAGATTTCAATATTATCTTACTTAATTTAGCTACTTTCATGTAATTGCATATTTCCCCATTTTTTACACTGTATAATATTGCTCTGAATAGAACATATATGTGTGTAATCTCTTTTTTTGAATTATTTTCTTGGGATGTATTTAATTGTGATTTTTTTGTAGAGATAAACAGAAACTAGAAATTTGTTTTTCTGTGGAACTTTTTGTTTTGTAGAAACGATAAATGGCTTAAATTTTTTTGAGGATTACTGGTGTATAATAAATTGCCAAAAATTTTAATGTCTCTATAGTGATTAAAATATAGTAAATGTACTTTTGCCTTTCAGAGTTTACAATTTGGTTGATCACACTGACGAATTTTCCCTTAGAAAGGTAATACAATTTATTTAATAAATTACAAGTTTCAAATTCCAGCTGTTAAAGGTGATATGTGAACATGTACCATATGTTAAGCAATGCCTTACTTGCATTATTTTATTTAGTTCTCAAAAAACTCCAATGAGATAGCTCCATTTTATAGATAAAGTTTACATTTTTCAGAGAAGTTATATAGCTTGTCAAATCTTGCACCGCTAGGAAAATATTGGAAAGAGCATGAGCATGGCAAAGAGATGGAATGTGGACTCTAGAGCCCAAAACTATTTCATCAGGAAATCCAGGCCACTAGAGAGAGGCCTCTCAGTATCAATTATCTTTTAATTGAAGCTATTTGTTTTATAATAATATCTGAAAGAATTTTGAGAAAATTAAAAAGAAAATTGAATATAACCTAATCAATGGATGAAGCTCTTGTCTGGAAACTTTGCTTCAACAGGATTAGTTATAATCAAATGCCTTTTGATAAGTAACTGTGCTGAGTGATGCACCTTCTGGCCAACTCATGCAAACAGACTCTCTGTCATCCAGAGACCTATCATGTGACTATGCAAAGGACATGGATGTTTGAACATTGAACCAAGAACAAGTACATTAAAAGGCAAGATAAAACATTTACACTGTATCAAGGCATTGGATTTTTCTGTTCCAGCAGGACAGATGTGACAGGAAAGCAAAATCTTCCTGGAGAGAATGGGAGAAAGTAAAGTGAAGAATGGGAGACAATGATGAATGTTACTTCAGGTTTAATTTGAGAGAACAAAGATAGATGAATCCGAAGAGCAGGACTGAAGTCAAGCATTTGGCCTCTTGCCCAGGACTGTGTCTAACTCACCAATCAGAGACCAGCCTTTTGTCCCACCCAGTGTCACTCATTTAACACACTCGATATATCCGGTCTCCAGCAGGACTGCTCACTGAACCTGGTGTTCCTCTGTCCCAGAGAGAGGTTGTAAGTTATGATAGGCCTAAAAGATGGCTCCTTTTATCTCCTGGCAAAATTACTTTGTTCAGATCTCCCAATGTCCCCTTCACAGTTAAGGAGGCCTGAAGTGTGTCACATGAGAGGAGACCTAGAGGAAAATTCCACTAGTCTGTTTAGATACTGATATGTCCTCTTGGTTTTATCCAATCTACTCAGTCTACAGTGGTCAGTCTGTTAATGACCTACAAATCCATTCTCTGGCTTATATCTCACTGCAGTGTATACCATTCCATGGCTCTATCATCAGGCTCAGAGAGGTACAAGAAGTCTCTTTCCTCACAATCTATATAAGTTATCCAAGATCTATATATCTCTAACAAGATCTCATTCAGGGCACTATTCTAAGTGACTTTTTATTGTTTTATTAACTCATTTAATCTTTAGCATAAGCCCATGAGGTATTATTCCCATCTGGCAGGTAAGACACAAACAGGTTAAGCAATTTGTTCAACAGTGTAGTTAGCAATTGCTAAAGTTGAGTTCAGACCTAGACAGGCCAACTCCAAAGTCCCTCTTCCTAATTGCCGAGCTGTTCTGTCTCGAGGAGAACTTTGGAGTGACTCCTGCTGGAACACTAACAGCATGAGAAAGGTACAAAACTCAAGGTGATGCAGGTCAGAGCTTCAGAATAGCTGATCAGAAGATGAAGAGAAACTGTACAAATGAATTTACATTGCCTGGGAGGCACACTTTAAAAGTCAGACAGACTGCTGCTAACTACTCTAATGAACAGAAGTGTCTGCTGTACCAAACCATTAGTCACTGCCAACTGAACCTACTAGTTGACTGTCTCATTTCTGCAGCCCTTGAGTCTAGATGTTTAAGTTTCAGTTACTCCTTTACTTAAGGAGTTTGCAATAAAATCTCCGAGATGGTCTCCCCACGTAAACTTTTCTTCCTAGTCCCCCTAGACTCTTCTCCCACTTGTGGAGAAGCCTGACAGAAATAACACTAGCAGGCGACACTAATGCAGAGCTCCTGAGGTCAAGATTTTCTACAAAATGTTGTCTGGAACAAGTAGCACCCTCAACAGTTTGCCCTCTACGAATGACCTTTGTCTTTTGTCTGCTACTTGTATGATTTATTTTTTACATAAAAGCTTTTTGCATACATTGTTACACAGGATTCTCCAAACAACTCCTTGAGATAGGAGGCTGGAAAGAGATTATGATTTTCCTTGGTAAAGCTGAGGCACAGAGAGGTGATGTGACTTGGCCAGAAAATCAGAACTGTGTCAGCTGTGCTGCCTTTAACAGGTCATTATATCTCTCTGGGCTTTCTTTTCTTACCTACAGAGGAATGGGGTTGAAACAGGTGTTCTGTGAGAGTTCCTCCAACTAAAGCATTTTTGGAATATTAAAATTTGGAAGAATCCTTTTACCCTGAAAGATCAGATAATTGAGACTTCTGACTTGCACACTCCCTTCCATCTTATCCAGCATCCATTCTGGAACATGACTTCATTATCTCTCTGAGACCAAGGAGAATCTTTCCTGTCTTTCTCCTTATATGACAGGGAGTGTTTTTGGGAAATGGTTTTCTCCCCTGTAGTCCTTAGAGACATCACATACTGATGAAAAGCCATTGTAAACATATTTGCTTCCAAGTCTGTGGATTAAAATTATTCTGCGAACTTTATGATAGCAATAGCAGAGATCAGTAAATCAAGGACCTTGATTTACAAGGATCTGACACTGTACCAAATGTTTGCCATTTGTTGTTTCATTCATTCTTTATAACCATTTGAATAACAATTCACTATTGTCATGTTCCAGAAAAAGGAAAAGGTTTGGAGAAAGAAAAGACTGACGTGGGCCACCTAACTATTAGGTGATGGACTTTAGATCCAAACCCAAACATTTGTCAGCAGTTCTTAATTACTACACTAAATCACAAAGCTTCTTCTAGGAGAAAGGGGGAGTTGGTATTATGTACATTTTATTTCCTTTAAAAAAGTATTATGTAATATGTAAGATAGGAAAAAGACATAGCATGCAGATAGTGTTTCACTTGTTCTATCTATTCATCAATCCACCCATCCACCTCCCTATCATTCATTTGTCTAATATCTATCTATCATCATCTATCTATCTCTCCCACTAGTGTTAGGGATGTAGTGACAAATTCCTCCAGATAGAAAGGATGAGGAGGAAATTAGGACAATGTTAGAAAACTCGGTGATTCATTATCATTTATGTGACCAGCAGCTCTTAGGACAAGTCTGAGTAAAGAAAAGTATGGAAAGACTTTGTCTGAACTAAACCACATAAAGACAGAGGAAAGTCACTTAGACAACGTAAAAACGAGTATCACTATTTAGAATCATATTTTATAAGCATCACAGGCAAAAAGCAGTTTTAAAGTGCTGGGCTTTGGGTAGTGGAAAGAGCTTGGTTCTGAGAACCATTCATTGTTTATTCATCAAGCATTTCCTGAGGGTTTTGTCCAATAAGGTGGGGATTCACTGCCCTCCTGCAGTTTATGCAGTCTGATGAGTTGGTCCTGAGTCACGGCCATGCTCTAGCTGTGTGACCTTGGACAGGGAACTTCTGCCTTCATTCCGAAAAACAACTGCGACCGATTGGCGAATCTGCTTCTCTTAATTACTGATCCTAAGCATTTCCGTGACCACTGTGCCCAGAGGAGGGTGGGCGAGGCTCTCCGGCGCTGCGCTGCCACTAGCGGTTCGGCGGGGGCGCTGCTCAGGTCCGGAGAGCGTTCGCGTTTCGACAGCGCTTGTTCCTCGCGGCGACCCGTCGGCTCCGCCGCCGCTGCCGCCCGCGGAGCCGGAGGAGGCGGAGCTGGCGCTGTCCCGGCTCCGAGTGGGGAAAGCTGCGGAGGAGGCGGCGCCGCGGACCGGCGCGGCGGAGGCTCGGGCGGGGCGGAGGAGGAGGCTGGCTGGCAGCGCCGGCTGCGCGGGGAGGGCTGCACCGTGGGGTGGGCGCTCCCGGCGAGAGGAGTCCGCTCCATGCGTGCGGGCCGAGTCCGGCCCCTGCGAGCAGCCAACATGAAGAAAGACGTGCGGATCCTGCTGGTGGGAGAACGTGAGTCCGCGCGCCAGGGCAGACGGAGGCCACCGCAGCCCCTGCCGCGCAGGGCCTGCTCGCCCCTCGCGGTGCCGCTCTCCTCTCCACGCCCCGAGGCCTCCACAGCCCTTCACCCTTCCTTTTCGGCTTCCGGCGTTCTAACCTCACCCGCTCACTTCACCAGGGCCCTCCTAAGACCGTTCGCCCCTGTCCCCCTGTCGTCCTCCAAAGCCTCGTCTCCTTTAGCTTCTGACCACCGGTCTCATCCCTTCAAAGATCCTCTCCTTTCCCTCTTCGAATCCTTTTCTGCTGGGCCACAATGTTTCTGAGGCCGCCTCCTTTCAGACCCTCTCGTCTTGCGTGGAGAGTCCCTTGTCACTGCCAGGCAGGTGCTGGAACAGACTGACCAATTGGCATGGCGTGAGCCGGCTCCCGGGGAGCTAGGGGGAGGGATGCACAACTATTCGACTTGTAAGCAAGGTCAGGTTTCTGCATTTTTTTTTTAATTTTTTTTTTTTTTTTTTTGCGCTGGCATTCGTCCTTCCTTTCAGGCATTGACATTAAAGTAGAAAGCGTTTCATAGCGGTTTTTATAGGTTGTGATGGAATAGCCCCTGGTACTTGATATTTCCTCAAAAATATTTTCTCTTCAAGTTATACAAATGCTCTATGAATGAATAATTATTTGGGGAGGGTCCCGAAGTTGAGGAAATTGTTACCGAATGAATGCCTGTTACCCTTGCCTCTTGTTAGCTTTGTCTATTTCTCCATCGCTACTTGGTGATCATAACAACAACAGGAACACTCGAGACCCAAACACAAGTACATATGAAGCCCCTCCTAGAAATTCTTAGACTTCACCTTTTGAAGACATAATAAAGGAGAAATGCCTTCTGTTCATTGATTTGAGGGCAGAACAGGAGTGACTTCTTGATGTCAGTGTGCAAGTTAGGTGACTCAGTCCATGGACTAAAATAAGAAGAAAGTGGGCTGGGGAGGACTGGATTGTTTGTTTTAAAGTGCATTATTTAATACTATGCAAAAGCTGTTTTGAAGCATTCTATTCTAAACCCAGTAGAGCAACACTTCCTGGTCATTGTGATGTACTCCAAAGGGGAATGCTAACACATTTCAACCTCTTCTATAGTGCTGTGTGATGGTCACTGACAACTGTTCACTGCTATTTGGAGAAATCTTTCTTGTGAATCAGAATTTAGAAGTACATTTAGCCAGACATAGTTTACTTTTTGTTTTGCACTCGTGAATTTTAGTCTTTATTCACAACAGTCTTAATCTGTATTCTGTATGAACTTCCTTGACAAAGTTCAGGAAGGTGTTATTTAACATAGGTTTTGTACCGTTGCATTTGGAGCAAGGTAGGGAAAGTGATCCATATTTAACTGTATCATAGAGAAGGCTGATAGTATAGTAATTTCTAATATTAATATTTTAGGAGCAAGAAATGTATGTTTTGCTTTAATTTTGAACACAGAACTCAATTACATGTGATCATTAGTCTGAAAAACATTTTAATAGAAATAAAACACACAGGTAAGATATATTGTCAAATTTAGAGCATTTCAGTTAGCATGTTAACAGTATTTTGAGGAAATATATAAAATAATTCAAAATTTGTTGAAAATTGTAAACTGTTGTTGTAAAACCTATGCCTTTATTACTTCAATACACTTTCACTGTCAGTGTTTGTCCCAGATCCATGCAGCCATAACTTTATTTTCTGAAGCTTCAGAATAGTTTTGAATGTTACGGCATTCTGACAGCTAAGCCTGTGTTGTTCTCGTCAGTAAAATTAATCTTTTCTTGACCCACTTTTGATCCCTTATGTCTTTAATGCTAATTGTTTAGATCAAGGAAGTTAGAGTGTAAATTTAAAGGTGTTTGCAGAGAGAACCAGTGTTTTCAATAAGATGCAGATGTACCTTATAATTATTGGATAAATTGAATGTCATTCAGGCCAAATGAAAGATCAGTCACCATTTTTTAAACAAAACAATTGTTTTGTTTTTTTTTTCTTTAATCTTTAAAAATACCACCACACAAGACTTAGTTTTTCAGGTTGTTATTGTCATGATCACATTTGTTAGGAAGAATTTTGGTTTTAACTAGTTTTGTATTAGTATGTTTTCTACATGTCCTTGTTACAGTAAAATTAGTAAGAGCCTTATCACCTCTTAGTTAATTCATATAGTTACATATTAAGTACATTAAGTTACATTAAGTTTTAGTGAAGTGTCATTTTTGAATTATATTGAGATATAGTTGTCTTCTGTTTAAATTAAAATAGTGAAGCTTCTCTGTTTTAGGTGAATCTGGTTGCTCTTTGTCTAAAAGTGATTCATTTATCTTTAAACCTTTTGACATACTGGTTCAAATTTCAGTTGACTCTGGCCTGGACTTTTGTAATATCTCTTTAGCTGTTTCTTTCTTTTTGTTTTTGAGACCAGGTCTCGCTATTTTTCCCGTGGAACTGCAGGCTTACATTGCCCGGGGTACCACAGACTCAAGCATTCCCCAGCCTCAGCTTCCCAGGTAGCTGGGATTGACAGGTGTGTGCCACCATGCCCAGCTTTATTTTTTTGGAAGTAGGTCTTGCTGCGTGCCCAGGGTGGGACTTGAACTGCGATCCCTGGCTCCGGCCACGGCTTCCTAGGCTGCCACTTACAAGCACGTGCCACTGTGTCCAGCCTCTTTAGCTGCTTCTAATTTTGTCCACTGTCCTTGTAATATAGACTCATCTTTAGAAAATATCACAAAAACGTTTACCCATTTAAAAAATTCTCATATGATTTCTACTTTACCTGAAAATAGGGCCGGGCATGGTGGCTCATGCCTGTAGGTGGCAGCCTAAGAAGCCATGGCTGAGGCCAGGATCGCAGTTCGCGTCCCGCTGGGGCCATGAAGTGAGACCTAGTCCCAAAAAAATAGCTGGGCGTGGTGGCGCATGCCTGTAATCCCAGCTACCTGGGAAGCTGAGGCTGGGGATTGCTTGAGTCTGTGGTACCCCAGGCAACATGAACCTGCGGTTCCACAGGCAAAAATAGTGAGACCTAGTCTCAAAAAAAAAAAAAAAAGAAAAAGAAAGAAAGAAAATAAACTCCAAGCTTTTAAATACAGGCCTATAAGGTCTTGTGCAGTCTAGCCTGTGTTTCACGCTTGTACTGCTCTCTTCACTGCTTTTTCTTTTTCTTTTATTTTTTTAAACTAAACAGTTTATTTCAGGTTTAAAACGTATTTATAAAAAAAAATTAGGATACAACAAGATATCAGTATGCAAATTAGGATACAACAAGATATCAATATGACAAATATTACAAGTTTTGTTTTTGTTTTTTTTTTGCGACTAGGTCTTGCTTTTTTGCCCGTAGAACCACAGGCTCACATTGCCCGGGGTATCACAGACTCAAGCAATCCAGCCTCAGCTTCCCAGTAGCTGGGATTACAGGCATGCACCACCACGCCCAGCTATTTTTTTGGGACTAGGTCTCACTATGTGCCCCAGGCAGGACTCAAACCGGGATCCCTGGCCCTGGCAGTGGCTTCCTAGGCTGCCACCTACAGGCATGCGCCACCATGCCCAGCAAATATTACAAGTTTTAAAGCTTTAAGACAACTTGAAATTTGGATACAATAATAGAATTAACAAATGGGGATGTCCTCCAATATCCTAGTTAGGAGATTTTTTTTTTAATAATTTTTACAATTTTTTTGTGGGAAGAAAGCAAGTTACATAGATAGGTATACATATACCATAATTATGAAATTATAACCATGCAAAATAATATTTTATTTACTGATGTGTGATTTAAAAGTTTCAAATACCACTGGAATGGCAAACATCAAATCCAGTCTTCACTGCTTTTTCTATGAGAAGCCCCTGACTCGTGTTATCCTGCTACTCTGCAAATTTGTTCACTTGTTTTACTGTCATTTGGTTAAAAAGTAAGCTTTGTGAGGGGAAGGGATTCGTCTTACTTCTGCTATAGTCTCAGTGCCTAGGAAAGTCCTGGTCAAAGTAGGTACTTAAATATTTGTTGAAAAAAAATGAATGAATTCAAGCCAGTTCTTGTTTACTCTGACTTCTCTCAATTACACCCTTCTTTCTTAAATTTAGTCATTTAGTAGTTATTGTTAAATTCAAAAGAGCAGCATTCATCATAGTTTCTTTTCTTTTCTTTTTTTTTAAAAGAGTCTCGGTCTTGCTATGTTGCCCAGAGTTGTCTCAAATTCACAGATTCAAGTGATCCCTAGCCTCAGCCTCTCAGATAGCTGGGATTACAGGCACGCACCACCACGCCTGGCTTCATTTAATTTCTTATTCCATGCCTTTAGCTTGTTTTGTCTTGGGGATTCCTATATTCTGACAGTAAAGTAGACCAATGACTTATGATAACAAAGCCATGTCTATATCATGCCTTGGCTGCCAGGAATTACAGTCCTTGAAAGAGGTCAGCTTCTCCTTGAAACACCAAAGGCCATCTTAAAGGCTTGCAGGGGTTGAGGAAAGATTGATCAAGTATAAACTTGCATTTATTTTAGAGAAAACTTATTATGTTCCTTTTAAAACCATTCTTGTCTTTGTTGGCATGGTACATGATGTTTAATTGTTCAAGGTTCAATAATACTGTGTTCAGTACCTAGGTTCAGGCATCCTTGGCCAAAGTCTAGTCTGTTCATATGGAATCTGTTCTACATGATCTTCTCATATGTATTGAAGTCTAGTTATTTTTTTTTAAACTTTTTAAAATTAATTACAACTTTGTATACCCAAGGTTCTCCTACCACCCTGTCACCAGTGAACTGCCATCCCATGCCCATTCCTACCCCAATCTTCCCCTCTCTTGCTTTATACTTTAGTTCTACTGTAAGTTTGTTGGTTTAACTTTACTAAAATGGATTTCTCTTTATCTTTTTGTTGCCTTTGGTACTAGTAGGTACTGGTTTGTAGACGAGGGATAGACTTTTCATTTGTTTTGTAGTTCACATCATCTATGTGCAATTTTTCTTTGAAACAGTGCTCACCTGTTTCCCTAAATGCTAAAGTTTTCCAGTAAAAAAATATATTTCCTTGCATGTTTTAATCAGAATAACTTTGAAAGAGCCCAGAAAACTTCTTAATAAAGAGGTAGATAAAAATTAAGAACAGGTCCTTTTGCCATTTGGTGGCTCATAAAGTGGTAGTTAGAATCAGAAAATATTATTCTCCATATTAGTAGGGATTTATTATCATTTAGAGCTAGATGTTCAAAAGATGTGATGAAAAGACAAATTCCTAGCTTGAATAAATCTAGATAATTTGTTTTATAGTGATGAATTATGTTTCCCATGGATGACCTACTTAGGAGCATGGAGTCTCAGATTAAACAGTGACATGTTGTGTTGTACTGAATTAGAAGAACTTCTGTCCTCGGGGATAATTGTCGCCCTGCCTTTTGTTTTTATAGATGTCTACAATATTTCTCAGGCAAAACAAAGAAAATATAGACTATTAGATGACTTGCTCACAAAGAATCTTTTTTTATCCTTCATATTTATGTTAAATATAATTATATTTTTATGTATTTTATTTTACTATTACATTTCTTTATTAGAAAATCACATATATCTACACTATGTATATATTTGTATTAAATGTAAGATTTGACTGGTGTAAAAGAAAAGCTTGGGATTTTGTTCCTCTTTGAAACAATTTTTATTTTTAGGAGCAGTTAAAAATATGTAGCGTTTATATTTATATCTGCCTTTGTTAAAGAACCTTTTTGATTGCAGGCTTATTTATTTATCTATCTATTTATTTTTTTAATTTTTTGAGATTAGGTCTCACTATTTTTGCCTGTGGAACCGCAGGCTCACATTGCCCAGGGTACCAGACTCAAGCAATCCCCAGCCTCAGCTTTCCAGGTAGCTGGGATTACAGGTGCATGCCACCACGCCCAGCTATAGTTTTTTGGAGCTAGGTCTCACTATGTGCTCGTGGTGGGACTCGAACCTCAATCTCTGGCCCCAGCTGCAGCTTCCTAGGCTGCCACTTACAGGCATGCGCCACCATTCCCGGCCCTTGATTACAGGCTTATTTAAATAGCTGTTAAAATATAATACTCTAAAATATTTCTCTTTCCATTAAGACACTCATTTCTCAATTAAAATTAGCTTAAAAGTGGCTTATTTTACCTTTAAACCTACTGCTTCATTGTGTCTTTGGTAGTCTCACTCAAGGCTATATAAGTAGACATTAGGGAAAGCAGAAAGCCCTGCTTTAGACTTACCAATGCACTTCTTAACTAAATCACAACTGTGTAATCTTTATTACAGTAGTTACTGTTTCACTGCTCTTTAAGAAGGAAACCTAAAATGATGCTAATGAAAATGTGCTCCTTTTCTCCTGTGTTCACTGTAATCAGTCTCTTTTGCTCTAATATTGAACTTTTTTTGAAAAAAAATCACTTGGATTTTTATATGAAAGTCTTCGATTTTTAAAAGATGTATAATTCAGAAACTAGATGTAATTATTGTAGCAATGCTAAACTGTCTTAAATTATTTAACAGATGAGGCTGGATATAACGGAATAAATTAATTAGATCACATTCTCAACAGTAGTATCCCTGTAAATAGTTAAATAGAATTGTTCCCACTCTTTGGTACCACTATCCTGTGAGTTTGTATGTTCGAAAGCAAGTAAATCTCTTTAGTTGTTGCAGTTTTTACAATGTGTCCTGTCCTACAAGGTATGTCCTTTCCTGTCTCTGAGACCTGTCTCCTTGGAATAGACCTGGTGGCACATTTGTACTTTCATAGGAACCTGCTGCTGCACTGCTAGCCACAGCTGCCCTGACGCTGAGCTGGACAGAAACATGGATTTCCTCAGAATGTTGGTCTTTCTTTTCTCAGAATATCTCTGGGGGTGTTGGGGGTCTCTGAGAAAAGGTATGTGCTGATGAAGTTTTAGAAGAAGATGAGAAAGAATGAATTATAAAGGTTATAGTGTGTGGGGGTTGTCTGGAAGTGGCTTCGAGGTGGCATGGAACACCTCTTGAAAGTCTGTATTTTGCAAAGGGATCCTGAGTGATTTGATTAAGGTGCCTCAAGTTTTTTTTTTGGATATGAGTGGGCTTTCTATCATTGGTAATTGAGTTAATTTTGATAATTTTGTTTAATACTTTGAGCTGTGGGTTAAAAGGTAGGTTTTTTTCTGAACTTAGTCAGGCTTTGGAGTGGTAGGAGATGAACAAAATTTTAAAAAGCACTTCTTAAAAGAGGCTATGAGAAGACTCAAAGTCTTCAGGATTTTACCATAGGCACATTTCTTTAGGACCAAGAAGGAGACTTGTCTTTTTAGTTACCAAGGAGCATATGATTACTAGTGAGTATCTGATTCACTTTTGCATATTTAGCATAGTAGATCAAGGATAAAAATGTGGAGATGTATAGATACCCAGGAGAGTTCTTCAGAATTGGAAATGTTTTAGGGAACATCTGTGCTGGTGGTTGTGAGATCTTTGGAGTCATGTGGGGAAAAAAACAAACATCTCTGTTAGGGCCAGAGAGGCCCAGAAGTTCAAAGATACAGTAATTGTACAACCATTGAATCTTCTCAAGACTTGTTTTGAACGGGTATGGTGGTGCATGCATGTAAGTGGCAGCCTTACAGACCAGTTCGAGTCCCACTCGAGGCAACGTAGTGAGACCTAGTTCCAAAAAAATAGTTGGGCATGGTGGCGCGTGCCTGTAGTCCCAGCTACCTGGGAAGCTGAGGCTGGGGATTGTTTGAGTCCGTGATACCCTGGGCAATGTGAGCCTGCAGTTCCATGGGCAAAAATAGCGAGACCTAGTCTCAGGAAAAAAAAAAAAAAAAGACTTTTTTTGAGTACCTGGGAGTTATATTACTACTAAAATAAGTTATGTTAAGCACAGGACGCAATCATTTGATTGCATTTCATAGCAGAGACATTTTTCTGTCTTGTGACCTACAGAGAACTCTGCTGTGTTGTCTTTTATCAGACATAACTACTTTTTGTGAGGAACCTTATTAGGACTCTCTTCCAGATGTATTCTTGCTCTGCAGTATCAGTTTCCAAGAGTATAAAAAATAGACAGGCAATCCCAAGACTTGACTTATTTTAAGGTAACTATTTTGCCTCCACTGAGCATAAGCACATAGATTTTAGGATGGACTAATGTGGATGCTGAGATACTAACTTGAGTTAACTGAAGTTTCGAGGTTACTAAACAAGGTCATGATGAAAGGAGTTGTTTAAGGAAAATGAGTATCAGATGCTGAATGTTAGTTCAGCAAGTATAGAAATTCCTGAATTCCACATTGACTTGGTAGGTCCCATTTTGTTTTTACATATAACTGGATGTTCCTGTCAGTTTCATACAGTTCCTGCCAGCTTGCCAAAAATAGATAACAGGTACAATGGGGGGATCTGTATGCCATTTTCAGGGCAGTGTATCTTTTCTAAAGTATTATGAACTTTTCTTCTATTACAAGTCTGTTTTCTGGGTGGGCTTCATGGTTGATTGTAGAATATAAGCATTGAAAACAACTAGCCCAATCTTTTATTTTTTTTTCACCTGGTGAGGTGATGGAGCCCCTCAGAGTCTGAGACAACTTAGGGTCACGCTAACCAATGACAAAGTTGGTTCCAAATCCAAATTTTCTGATCTGCCCATTACTTAACTCCTTTAAGTCAAACTCAGCAGCAACATCACAGCAGTAATATATGCCAGGTATTGTACTAAGCATTTTGCACCTGCCATCTTAATGAATCCCCTTACCAAGTCTGTCATGCTGTTTCTGCACTGTACTTTATAGATGAACAAAGTAAAGCTTGATGATTTGCCCAGGGTAAGCACTGGCACTAAGAGTTTGGTATAGTTCTGATTTAAATAGCTATATATTTTTGTTATTCTTCTTTTCTCTTTTTTAATGAAATATTTATGAGGAAGTGTAAAGAATAATGTTACAAATGCCCACCACCCAACTAAAGAAATATGAATCAGTTCTACTTTACTGACACTTTCTCCCTGTTGGATCTTCCTCAAAAGTAGCCAACCATTTTCCTGAATTTCAAATATGTTGTGAATCACTAAGCCATACAGCTACTTTTCCTGAGTGTGCTGTGATTTGTTGAGAGCAAGGGATTAAACAGTAAAGAAGATGTTTTCCTAGTCTTTCTGGAGATTGCCAGAAAGACTCAGTAGCTGGAAGGAAAATTTTTACCTAGAAAGTTCTTCAGGAGACCACTGATAATATGCTGAGATAGTCTAGATGTTACACAGGCACAATACTGTCTTAAGAAAGCACATTTCTTTGTTGATTAGTTATCTTTTCCCTCATAGAGATCAAATTATAGGTTTCTTTTATGAGATTTTTTTAAAAACTGTTTTGAGAGTCCTGAGAGAAGTTGATATTCCCTTCTCTTCCTTTGCTATCCTTCTGTTTGAACATATAGCACTTGATCCATATCTGCTTTATGGCTATTTTATCTGTCTTGTCTAATCCATTTTTCATACTACCCCATATAGTATCTAACACAAAATTTTGTATTTAGAAGACAATCAGGTAAATACTTATCAAATGAACTAAGAGTAGAAATTTGCATAGACCAATGGATCATTTAGGAGCATAAGTTGAAATAATATATTCTTTTCATGTTTTCTGTAGTTTGGTATAGGTAGGGTCATATGTGTTTGAGTGAAATGCCCACTCTTGCATAGATAATCTATTACAGTGTTTCTCAGTTTTTTGAGTCATCATTTCTTTTTATAAATATGAAAATCTCATACCCTCTGTTTCCTTACAGTTCTCAGACTAACGGGTGTCTTGTAATTCAGTTCAGTTCTGAAATTACCTAGAATTGGCATCAGATCCCACAAGTTCAGGAGCAGGTCCCCAGCAAGATTGCCTCTACTTTCAAACACCAACTGTAAATGGAGTCCCAAGACTACCTGTCCTTCTTCCTGGCTGAATTGAATTCAAGGTTCCCCACAATTCCTGTAGATTCGAACGATTCATGAAACCTCAGAAAACTTTCATTCTATACTTACAACTACATAAATGAACAACCAGATGAAGAGATGCATGGTGTGAGAAGTAACTTCACTTATCTATACCCTAAGAATGGATCCAAAGATTTTGAGAGCAACAGGAAGCAAATCCCCCCCCCCCTTTTTTAATTAAAAAAATTTTTAACTAGTGACCTTACAAGGGTGGATGCCAAGCTTTAGATAACCAGGCACACCAATACACATTTTCATTCAGTGTTTAAATGTATATACCCTAGCATGCAAGTCCCTACCCAGCTTCCCCATTGACTGAGTACTTAGGGGCTTATAGTTTTCTGGACTTCTCCTAAGTTCTTTTCCACAATGAGCAATTTATATTAAAAACCGTTTTTATTCCTTCTGGCATCCTCTGGCCTGATTCATGATATCTTGGTGAACCTTTGCTTGTTGCTTAAGTATATAACAAAAGACACTCCTGTCAGGAAATTCCAAGGGATTTTGAAGCTCTGTGCCAAGAACTGAGGATAAACACCAGATATGTTGTTTATTATATCATACCTTACTTTAATATTATTTGAAATTTGAACATTTTAATAAAAACAAATTGAACAAAGTAAATTCAGAACTTTTTATTGCCTTAGTAGCTACTTAGTGTTTATAGCACTTTGATTGCTCTGAAGAAAAGTTTGAGTGGAGAGTTACACAGAAGCTCCAGGAGGTAGGACCAGTTCCACAAGTGGCAGTGCTGAAGCTATATAACAGCTCTCACTGGGCTCTGACAAGGGGAAATCAAATCACATAGCTCAGTCTGCTTGATGTCCTGGAAGTCCTTTCATTCATGTAAAATTAGAAGTTGAGTTTATTATACAAGTATTTTCAAGTACTTGCTATTCAATATCCACGTTAATTATGATATAAGTTTATGTGGCACAAAAGGCATTCAAAGAGGAAGGGAAGTACCATACTAGCCCTGAAAGACTTTAGGAATGAGTGGAATTTGAAAGATGGTTAATATTTGTAAAAGAGATGGCAGTATTTTAGATGAAGAAAGTCATGTGAAGGGGGCAGGGTTTCTGATTTTCTGCTTCTATAGAGCAAAATGGCCTTGAGTAAATGAGGTCTGTTGGGAATGCCGAGAAATAAGAATAGATAAATGAGTTGGGGTTAAATTATATATGAATTTCAAAGGTCAGTGGAATTGTTTCATCTTGATGTGGTAGGTAATTAAAAGTCAAAGAAGATTTAATCTAGTGAATTACAAAATGAAAAAGTGTAAGAAAGACATATTTATATTGTTATAGATAAAGAAGAGATTGGCGAAAGGGAAGGAAAAGATAGAAAGTTGAGTATTCTCAGTGAAAGCACTGTAATTGGTGGGGGAAGAGAAAGTAAAGTTTTCAGAGAAATTATGCTAAACATGGGGAAAATAAATTAAAGGTGACTAGTTTTGAATTTTTACTTTTTATATTGATATGTAGGAAGAGTATTCTTAGTTCTTAAGGATTGCCTTGTCTATTGGAATATAATCCCCATGAAAGTAAAAGATGGGAAGACCTAGTGCCTTGATTAGTAATTCCCCAGCATTTGGTGTAGTGTCTTAGCATGTAGAAGTAAGTATCTGCGAAGGATGAAGATACATTTAATATGTCAGTCTGTAATAGGGTAATCCCCAGGGAAAGGGAAGGTTCCAGATTCCTTTTTGTTTGTTTGTTTTGAGACTAGGTAGGTCTCGCTATTTTTTTTTTTTTTTTTAAACTAGTTCTCCCTATTTTTGCCCGTGGAACCACAGGCTTTTGTTGCCCGGGGTACCACAGACTCAAACAGTCCCCAGCCTCAACTTCCCAGGTAGCTGGGATTACAAGCCTGCGCCACCACACCCAACTATTTTTTGGGGGATTAGGTCTTGCTACATGCCCCCAGCGGGACTCAAACTGCAATCCCCGGCCGCGGCTTCCTGGGCTGCCATTTACAGGAATGTGCCACCATGCCCGGCCATAGAAGTCTTCTTAGGTTTCTTTTCTTAGAAGGAACCTTCTAAGAAATCTAAGAAGACTTCTTACTTAGGCTTCTCTGAGAAGACTGAGGTAAGGAAGGAAGGGAGGAAGGAAGGAGAGGGAGAGCAAGAAGACCTGAAGGAGGCATAAGAGCAGAGAGATTTGTGAAGAAACTGTGCTTGCTTTTTTGGCCTTGGCCTGGTACCAGGTACTTGGGGGACATGGAAGGAGACACTTGGAAAGGACAGAGAAACATGCATGAGAGACCTGTGGGGAGGCTGACAGTGGCAGCCTTTATCTTTTTTTTTTTTTTTTTTTTTTTTTTTGAGACTAGGTCTCGCTATTTTTGCCCGTGGAACCTCAGGCTCACGTTGCCCGGGGTACCACGGACTCAAGCAATCCCCAGCCTCAGCTTCCCAGGTAGCTGGGATTACAGGCATGCACCACCACGTCCAGCTATTTTTTTGGAACTAGGTCTCACTACGGGCCCCAGGCAGGACTTGAACCGCGATCCCTAGCCCCGGCCGCTTCATAGGCTGAAGTTTACAGGCACGAGCCACTGTGCCCGGCCCAAGCCTTTATCTTAACTTGGGTTTTGATTTTGCTTTTTGTTCTAGACTTCCCTAACCCCTTCTGCCTCTTCCCTATGGGTCCCCACCTTAGATTTGTGTCAAGTTTTTTTGGGCCTCAGTCGTCCTGTTTTAACCAACCTTGTTTGACTGGGCATTTACCCACAATGGGGTGGATAACTATGGGTGTTTCATGTGGAAGCTGTTCTTTCCCTCCTCTTTATTTCACACTAATTGTACTAAAGTTATTTTCATAGATGGTCTTATATTCTAGTATAGGTTTTGTCTTAATGAGGCAGACAGCAGAGCAAGCAGGTTTGGATTTTATGGGGCATCCCTCCACCTGTAACAGACCTTTAGGTAAATTTCAGTTTTCTATATATTTAAAATAGGCTAGTTTATACTATTAAAATTAATTTTAAAATACTTTTTCTAGTAGTAAGCATTATATATTTTTATTATAAAAATTGAAAAATATTTTTTCTATACAAATGCATATTCATAAAATGAGATTATAATGTTCATACTGATTTGCACTTGCATGAATGTCATTTGAAATATAGAGCAATTTGAGCCTCCAAATAGTGACAATAACAGATTATAACTAGGAAAGCAAAAGTCTGCCTCTCCAAAATATGTCTGGCAAAAGATTACTTTCAGGAGAGGGACTCTGAAGCCTGTGTGGAGGTTAGCTTTTGAAAAAAAATTTACATGTAAATATTTTTACATGTAAATACCTAATCCCTTAATTTCTTTTCAGAAGAGAAGATAGAAGTTAATCTATAGATCTTTGTCTACTGTGCTTTCTCCTTAACCTCCCTAAGCAACTTTTCCTTTCTTCTCTTACCCCTCCCCCAAGCCCTGTTTCAGCTAGTGTATTTAAGATGCCCTTTTCCTCCTTCATGATGGGTCTCTCTCATGTGTATGGGAGTTTGACTTTTTTTTTTGAGTTTGACTTGTTATCAGTCTGTCTGGTGCTTGTTTACTTGCCAGCCTAGAAGAACCCAGAGAAGTACTGGATGGTTTCCTTTGTGCCCTCACACAATCCTTAGAATAATATAGGAATCTGTGAGACCATACTAATATGAATCTGAAGGGAAAGTTTTTCCTTACAATAGAATGCAAAAATAATATAGAAGAATTGATAGAAATGGAAAAATCGCCATCTAGCAACCACTGCAGTAATACTTGTATCAGATATGCATCAAGAATGGTTGCTGAAACTATTAAATGAAAAACTAGATATTTATGTCATCTCAAAATATCTCCTCACAAGATACTTATTAATTACAAAGTAAAAGAATCATAACTTTACGGGAAATCTGGTTCATACCACCTTCTCTGAGTGAAGACAGCTATCATCACCAGTAATAGGAGGCATGGACATCATCTGCCTTCTGTGCAGGTGCCCTGGGAAGGACACAGTATCACTATACCTGCCCAAAATATAAAACCAGAAATTAGGAGGTAACATGATATAAATTCAGTTGAGGGATATACTACAAATTGAATGGCTTATAGTCTCCAAAAATGTCAAGGTTGTGAAAGATTAAAAAGATTGGGGAACTCTTCCAAATTAATGAGACTAAAGAGATATAACAACCAAATGCAACATTTTGTTTTCTATAAAGCATAATAGTGGGATAAATAATAGCATGTAACTAAGTCTACAGATTAGATAATGTTGTACCAGTGTTACTTTTTTTATCTTGACAGTGCACTGCATTCTTTTTTAAGAGACTAGGTCTTACTATGTTGCCCAGGGTAGTCCCGAACCCACAAACTCAAGTGATCCCTAGCCTCAGCCTCCCAGGTAGCTGGAATTAGAGGTGTGTACCACCACGCCTGGCTAGTTTTTGAGACTAGGTCTCGCTATGTTGCCCAGGGTAATCTCAAACTGGCGGACTCAAGCAATTCCTGTCCTCAGCCTCCCAAGACTGGGATTAAAGGCACTTGTCACCGCCCCAACTTTCAAAGGATTTTTGAAAATTGTGTCCATGTGAGTAGAGAGATAGCAAGAGAATGAATGAATGATACTGTAAACATGGTAAATTGTTAACATTGGGGAATTCTGGTAAAAGGATAGATAAGAATCCTTTGTATGATTTTTGCAGTTTTTCAAGTCTGACGTTTTGTCAAAATAAGCTAAAAAAAAGAGCCAGAGTTGCTAGATTAGTCACCAGTGAGTCAGTGAATAGTTTAATTTAACTTTCATAATGCTTGTATATGCAATGCTTGTTGACTTTGGTGGTTACCGTTCCTTTTTTTGTATCAACTTGTGTTATTAAGACATGACCTGAAAAAGAAAATGAACACTGAATTCAGGCATCAGGAGACAGGTTATTCCCATAGATCTGCAGTTCATCTATTCATGAGGCCTTGAGAAATATCACTCTCTCTGAGTCCCATTTGATCTGAAATTCTTTTGCTGGGGGGAGCTATATAAGCTACTATTGATGATGTGGTACCAGCAGTCTGTAATGGACTGTGGATTCACTGACATGATTAGAAATCAGGGAAATAACCTCTTACTGGCAACCACTTGAAAAAGGCCCATACCTTTCTTATACAAGTCAATCCCCTAAATTACTTTTACCAGTACTCCGTTCTAACCATTCATTGTTTTTCCAGAGACATTATAACAGGCATCTCCAGAAAAGGGGGGGTACCATGTTCTCTGCCCCCATTTACTTGCTGCTGCCTTGGATTAGTCACTGGGGACTAGGGTTTGGAACTGAGGCCCTCATGAAGCTATATAACTTGGGAGACAGGTGACCTGAAGAGGAGACATGTAGAGAAGGGCTTGCTCGCTTCTGAGCTTTGCCAGGGCCTTGGAGAGACACTTGGAGAGGTTAACAGTGGCAACCTTTATCTTGATTGAACTTTAATTTTGCTCTTTTTGTCCCAGATTTGCCTGATCTCTTCTGCCCCTTTCTTACGATTCCCCTCCAGAAGAAGCTTTAGATTTTGTGACAAACTTTTGGACCTCAGCAACCCCTCTTTGTGTTGATCTTGTTTGACTGGTCATAATTTACTCATGAGACAGTTAATTTGGGGTGTTTTATATTGGTAGTATCCTTCCTTTTCTCTTTATGCACACTAATTCTATTAAAATTCTTTTGCACTAAGAGTATACTTAATCTAGGCCGGGCACGGTGGCTCGTGCCTGTAAGCTTCAGCCTATGAAGTGGCCGGGGCTAGGAATCGCGGTTCAAGTCCCGCCTGGGGCCCGTAGCGAGACCTAGTTCCAAAAAATAGCTGGGCGTGGTGGCGCACACCTGTAATCCCAGCTACCTGGGAAGCTGAGGCTGGGAATTGCTTGAGTCCGTGGTACCCCGGGCAATGAGAGCCTGCGGTTCCATGGGCAAAAATAGTGAGACCTAGTCTCAAAAAAAACCAAAAAAAAAAAAAAAAGAGTATACTTAATCTTTGTGCACACAGCTGACCAGACCCCCTTTGTAGAGTGCAAATTTGGGAGTCCTGGTGTGCCTCTTGTTTTGTACAAACAACTTAAGTGTTAGTCACCCTTTCTTTGACTTAAATAAAGAATGTGACTTATGTTAGTTGATATTTAGTTGATAAGCAGTTAAATGTGTGACAATAGTAATTATATTATCTGTGATGTGAACAGTTGTCAACTTTCAAAATGAAAAACTTTAAGTTTGTGTTAAAAATGTTACAAGGTTAAGAAATGTAACAAGAAAATTGCTTTGTCCTTACTAATCCTTTAATTATGATGTCCTAAAATAGAAAAACTGTGAAGATATATAGAAATAGGCACTCTGATTTCCTATTGGTGAAGTTTTAAAGTTTTGCTATTTTTTGGAAGTAATTTTTATTAAAATTATATTAAGTAATATTTACTAAAAGCTAGAGATCATACATTCTAGTTTGTATTCCATTTCTGCACATTTGTCCTATAGAATACTCACCATCACATTATTTATAAAAGGGGAAACGAGCCAAGTTCAGTATTAGATTACAGTCAAAAACTGTGACATCTCGCAACAGATTTTTTTTTAATTTTTTTGATTGCCCATCCATCCATCCATCCATCCATCCATCCATCCATCCATCCATCCATCCATCCATCCATCCATCCATCCATCCATCCAGATTACATCATTGTCTACCCCAAGGTTCTCCCATCACCTTATCACCTGTGAACCATCTTAATCTTTTGTGCCCCTCCCCATGTTTTCACCCTTCTCCCCTCTCTTGCTTTATGCTTCAGTTCTGTTGGCAGTTTTAAATTTTTCTTATTTTTTTTGTTGTTGTTACAACAGATTCTTACGCACCTATCAAAAGTAACATAGGAGACATTTAATGCTTATTTTTAAAATGATATAAAATATGTAAAACATAATATTAAACCTTTTAGCCATTT
The DNA here is from genome assembly GCA_004024945.1 of Uropsilus gracilis. Taxonomy (NCBI): domain Eukaryota; kingdom Metazoa; phylum Chordata; class Mammalia; order Eulipotyphla; family Talpidae; genus Uropsilus; species Uropsilus gracilis. The sequence continues at coordinate 36,926 of PVHY01008917.1, forward strand.
GTAAGTATACAATTCAGGAGCATTAAGTACAGTCACAAGATTGTGAAATCACCCTTTTCTGTATCTAAAACTTTTCAACATTCCCAACAAAACTCTATTAAATCATAGCTTTCCCTTCTCTCTTAGGAGGATTTTATATATTAATATAGAATACTGCCCAAATACATAACTAATTGGTAAAGAAGATTAGAAAGTAGTATGAATACTGTAATTCCACTGTGGTAAATTTTAAGTGTAGGAAAAGCTAGGGCATTATATATTATATTAAACTCTTAAAGGAAGATATTTTGGGAAGTAATTTATTTATTTTAAATATTTTGGTAATTTTTTTGCTTTAAACAATGAATATATGAAACTTCTAAGCAGGAAAAAGATATACTTTAAGTATTATACTAATATGTGGTAATTTGGATTCCTCTGATTTTAACCAACAATACTTTTTTGGGTGGTTGCTAGATTTCAGCTTACATAAAACCTATACACTTTATTAAAATAATTTTTTCCCCCCGCAGCTAGAGTTGGGAAGACATCACTGATTATGTCTCTGGTCAGTGAAGAATTCCCAGAAGAGGTAAATATTTTGATGTTTCTCTTTTGTTTAAAAAAATTATTAAATTGTTTTGAATTCTTCCCTTTTCTGTGTGTTCCAACAATTATGGCTTTTTAAACAGCTCATGGTAGTTTGTATGATCATCAGTTTATATAAACACAGTTGAGGAGAAAGACTCAAACTAGATCTGAGTTTGCCTAACTCCTTTGCATTTTCTATTTTGACCTTGACTAGGACATTTGTCATAGTAACACCTTGGTCATCTCATCTGTGAAATGAGATTTGAAGGGATATTAGATATTCTCTAAACTGTATAAAACAAAATGTTATTCATCAGACAAAAATATAAACACTTGATCCTCTCACTAAAGTAAGGATGGAAGGTCTACAGTCCAATGCTCTAACTCCTGAGCTGTGGATGGAAGGTCTAGATGTCACCTACCTTCCACTTGACATATCCCAGTCTTTGGAGGGTTAGAATCAGTAGGATTGTGACATACATACATGAAAATTTTCAACATACCTACCTCCATCATATACAAATGAAGAAATTAATTCATCCCATCTTTGCTTATCTCAAAGGGTTGGCTGTGGATTTCAAATTAAACAAGCTTAATAATAATAGAGTGCCACCAAATATAATATGGTTTTATTATTACTGGCAATATATTTATATTTCAGAAGTTATATTTTGAGACTGCTGGCTAAGGCTTTATTATATTTATTGCTGGCTAAGGCTTTATAAAATTAGGACATTGTTGTGTAGAATGGGGTCAATATAAATGGGATGAGTATAAAAGAGGGCCATACCTAAGGGTAACAATAGCCATGCAGATATGACCAGCATTGTATGAAAATTAGAAAATAATTTAAGATATATATATGGGATGAGAATTTTTTTATTCTCTTCACATAATAGATATTACTAGTTCCACATTTACCCTCTCTTTATTCTTGTTTGCATAGGAATATCTGTGTAATTTATTTGTTCAGATAGGAATTTGATGTATAATGTGACAGTTATAACTGCCATATGAGCATTCATTGTTTTTCTTGCTTTTTTTCTCTCTTAAATAAAATCATTAAAATAAGTAATGATTTAATTTATGAAATGTGTGTTTTCATGTGTGGCTTGTGCAGTCAGTCAGTACAATGGCTAAAAGTTTTCTGTGATAGTTTAACCTGTTTTAAAATTGTCATTTTAGCATTGACCACCTGCATATGGATAGAATTGTTCACTGAATTAAAAAAATCATGCAATCTTCTGAAAAAAGGAAGCATTAAGCTTAAGACTTTATATAGCTAATTAGTTAGCTTGTAAAAGAAATTAATTTTGGTAATATATTTTTTCATTTGAGGATTGCTTAAGGATTATCAGTTCCTCATTTGTAAAGAGTGTCTTAAAGCCTTCAACAAAATAGCGTGAAAACCACTTATTTTAAAAATCTAGTGTTTGATTTTGTTATTTTTTTCTCTATATCTTTTTTTTTTTTTTTAAGACTAGGTCTTGCTATTTTTGCCTGTGGAATCACAGGCTCACATTGCCTGGGGTACCACGAACTCAAGCAGTCCCCAGCCTCAGCTTCCCAGGTAGCTGGGACTACAGGCGTGTGTCACCATGCCCAACTATTTTTTTGGAACTGGGTCTCACTGTGTTGCCCCCGGCAGGACTCAAACCATGATTCCCAGTCCCCACCGTGGCTTCCTAGGCTGCCACTTACAGGCACGTGCCACAGTGCCCAGCCTTATATCTTCCTTTTTTAAAAAAATATTTTTTATTTTGTAATTATTATAAAACATTGATTATGTTTGCATGGTTGTATTGTACCCCTTACTCCCTATCACACCCCCCCATTTCCCTTCTTCCCCCCCTCTGGTCATTACAACTCCTCTCGCTGCAAGCTGTTGGTCTGTGTTTGGCCCATGGGCTTTTCTTTTTTGTTTTCAAACTATGTCCTTTTTCCCCCCTGGGTGTGGACTTACACTCTTGGACAGCAATAGATGAGACTTCTCGGATCTCCAGGAGTAGCTGAGGCAGTAAAAATCTAGTGTTTGAAACACCAAATTAGCTTAAGTATTATTTTAGTCACCATCAATCTAAAGTATCCATAATATTTTCTGTGCCCATAAAGGCAAAAATGTGTATATTTTTAATGTTTCATATTTTTAATATATATTTGTATCTGTGACAAAGCTCAAAAAATAACAATTTAAAAGTAGAGTGCCTTTAAGGATAGGCATGGTTTAGGGGGCTAATGCATAGATAATTTTACATAATTCTCTAATAAGTTTGGTTGATAACATCCAAAGGTTTTTCCTTTTCTGTGTTTGCGAACAAAGGTTCCTCCCAGGGCAGAAGAAATCACCATTCCTGCTGATGTCACCCCTGAGAGAGTTCCCACACATATCGTAGATTACTCAGGTAATGGAATGTCCTCTTAAAGGTAAAGCTGTAGGGTTAATTTACTAGTTCTCAAAAATGATACTTAGTAAGTTTAAAAAAAAAGTACAAATGGAAGGGTGGTCCTTTTTATCTAGCAATAACTGATCATTTACTATTCTTGTCTCCCTGCCAACTCTCTCCACCTAAATTCTTCATCTTTCAGCTCTCTGTTCCTACTTAACCAAGTTGGGTTCCATTATAATGAAAAGGAAGGCATGGTAAATGACAAGTAGATAAATCATTAAAATCATTACCCTCCTTGAACTGGCATGTTTGCATAGAGAAGTGCTGGGTTAATTTTGTGCAGACATACTCAGATGATTTAGAAATTCTGATTTTGAGAATTTTTGGACTTTGAAACTTGTTCTTTAATTTGTCAATCTTTGTCCCAAATAAAACAATAGTTTCCATAGTTTGCTTGCATTACGTAATGGAAGCACATCTCTATTGCTTTTAATAATTACATTTTTAACATACTTTTTAATCTTTGAATTATTTCGCTTTATTCTCAGACTTCTATTCAGAAAGGGAGTTAATATACCATGCTGATAAAGGATGATAATATACCTGCAGGAGATGTATGGGGAATATCTGTATCATCTACTCTATATCATCAAACCTAAAATTGCTCTAAAAATAAAATATGTTTTCCAAAATGGACTTAACTACATTGGTAATGTAGTTTGTTTTGCTACAGCAGTATTTTTCTTCTATATAGTCTGAAAATGAAGTAGCAGAACTGTGTTGTCTGATACATGTAACTATATTACATCCTTATAATGTGACAAATCTAAATGGAATTATACTTTTAAGTATAAAATACAAGTGAATTTAGACTTAGTGTGGAAACAATTTTTAATTTTTTATCAAGTAATTGTTGAATTTTAATATTTTGATACATTGAATTTAAAAAGTAATTTTTTAATCTTCCTGTTTTTTTAAGGTGACAGAAAATTTTAAATTATGTCTATGTTTTGCATTATATTTCTGCTACATCTCATAACAAACTCAATACAAAAAATTATTCTCTTTTTCAACATGTATAACAACATATTTAGATTCACTTCAGTATTAGAATTGAAGCCATTATGTAGATTCCTCAAAATATGAAAAGATATTGAAATATTATTTAGCATAATAAATACCATTGATTTCTTTTTTTTTTAATATTATTTATTTTGTTCTTTAGATCACAACTTCTGTAAGTGGTTTTTGGGATACCTCCCCCTTCCTCCTCCCTCTGGTGCCCCTTCCTTTCTCTCAAACCCCACTCTTTGCTGTTTACTAGCTGTGCTAAATCCATTAGTCTCTTTCTTTACTATGGCAGTGTCCTTTCACTGGGTGAAGGACTGTGTTGTTGGAACCAGGTGAACCTTGCTGGTAGGTTTTCAGTCTTAAGTTTGCATTGAGCAGCAAGTCTGTACTCATCTGTGATCTGTCCATGTTTTCTTGCTGCAGGCTGTCTTCTCCAATCCCATCTGCTGCTTTGCTACTTTACCTTATGTCTCTGGTGTCAGATTTAGGAGGTCTCGCCCCCAGCCAATGTCGATGAAGAAATTTCTCTGAATGCAGGCGTCTGTGAATGGCCTTTGTAGAGCATCTCCTCTACCTCAGTTTGCAGTTTTGATGTGGGGCCAATTACCCCATCTTTGGTCTTCCTCTCTTCTCCCATAGTGTGGGGCGGGGGTGTTGCTCTCCTAGAAGGCATCTCTGCAATGAGGTCCTGGGTCTTCCCAGCCCAGGGAGCGCATAGGTGCGCATGATGACATCGTGTCTCTACAGTTGTTTCTCTTGTCTCCCATGCACTGGTTCTCTCCATTGTCCTTCTGCTTTGTCCAGCTCCAGCTTGTGGGCTGGATTTTTGTGTGATCCCTCACCTGTTCTATGATGGGTTTATGTTGCGCATGTTCTTGCTTCTTTTGAAGTTTAGCTGGATTGAGAGCGAAATGGAAGAGACTCTCCCCCCTTCCCTGCCCTCCTGGCGGGACCTGGATGACTGAGCCTGCACCCTTCCATGCTCCCCTTGGGCTAGGAGCAGGGAGCAACATGGCTCTGCAGATCTGGCCTGCAGATGGCTGCCCTCTGCAGCAGCCATCCATTGGTGGGTGGGGCCACCAAAACCCCCAATCTGTCCCCCCTCCAGGGCTCACCTGGCTTAGGGGCTTACCCAGGATTCTTCACCCCCTTTGGGCTTACCCAGGATCCTTCATCCCCTCTGCTCCCCACTGGCAAGTGAGCTCAGATGGCTAGGACCCAGGTGTGCAGGCAGCCCTCAGGTCACCATTGACTTATTTTCATTAATTTTTATGTCAGAAATTCCAGTTGCTTGTTGAGAAACATTTATTTTAAGGGATCTAAATTAATATGTCTGTATTTGCTTTGTTATTTATTTCTACCTGTATATCTCCTGTACCTGCATTTATGGTCCCATCCACCCACTGAGACCCAGTTCTTACCAGAGATACGTACTAAAGAGGGAATTCTTTATTCTTCATTATCATGCTCCAGTTTTGCTCTGGTGCCTGGTTAATATTACTCGTATCTTCTATCTAGATTTTAGACTTGTGTTGCTCACAATCTCTCCTGACTGTCTGACCCTGTGTGTATAAACTCTGTCCAGGTTTTTGACTCATAAAGCATCCAGTCTTCTAGCTTGGGTTTCTAATCTCTTTTGCCAGACCCCTTTCAACTCAGGATCAGATGCTAACCTAGATTTATCACACAATGCCTTCTGCTCTTCCAAACTTGAGCTAGCCTCTTGTAGACTTTTCTTACAATGCCAGCCACTTTCCTTACCATAGTTTCACATTTCTCTGCTCTTCGCTTGCCCTTTTCTTTGTCCTCTAGTCTGGCGCTATACTATGTAAAGGTCCGAGTAATGTTTTAAGGGATGTTAGATAGTGGCCATTAGTTTTATGAATGTGTTTTAAACATGAAACCTTTTTTGACTTTGTCATTTGTAGAAGCAGAACAGAGTGATGAACAACTTCATCAAGAAATATCGCAGGTGAGTTTAAATATTGTGGATTTTTTTGTAGGAAAAAGTGATAATTCTGTCACTGTTTTCTTTCTCTCATAGGAACTTTTCCCCTTAGAGGCACACCAAGTTGTGTTTTGTTTTCAAATTTGTTCTTCCTTTCACCCAACTGTATTGGTTAGTTGGTGATAAAATGCTACTGTTTATTATATCTTTATTATTTAAAAACTACATTCATTTGTTAATTTTTCTTGTAGGCTAATGTCATTTGCATAGTATATGCTGTCAACAACAAGCACTCTATTGATAAGGTGTGTATGTGTTACTTTTTTCACTGTAATTAAGTTTCAATGCAGACACTCAAAATTAATCTTTAATCAGAATCTAGTAGTTCAAAGACTGAGTAATTTTAATAAAAGATTTATGTCAAGCCTTAGATCTCACTAATCTTTATTTTAGGTAACAAGTCGATGGATTCCTCTCATAAATGAAAGAACAGACAAAGACAGCAGGTATTTTTTTTTTTCTCTCAAACTTTGCATGTTGGAAATTTTCAAACTTGTGGAAGTGTTGCAAGAAATAGTAAAGTAGATATATGTTAGATCTATCAGTTGTTAACATTTTGCCACATTTGCTTTATCTGTAGTTCTTTCTATCTTTATATACATACACCTTTTATGGAGAAATTGTTTGAGGCCGCACATTTATCTGAGAGCAAAGCAGAAATAATTTTATTCTGTGATGTATGTGCACATGTATATAATCAAACGGTTACATTGTTAATATTGCAATAAACATTATAGTGCATATTAACTCTTCAAATTGATGATTTCGTATTCCAGGGATAGTTACCCAAAAGTAGGTTTCTGAATCATATAATAGTTCCATTTAAAATTTTTAAGGAGGGTCCATACCATTTCCAAAATGACTGCATTATTTGTATTCTCATCAATAGTATTATCAGGGTTTTATTATCTTCACATCCTCACCAACGCCTGTTGTTAGTTTTTTGATGTAAGCCATACTCAGAAGGTTAAGGTGCTATCTCATTGGGTTTTTGATTTGTGTTTTCCTAATTAGAAGTGATGATGAACATCTCTGTTGGACACCTGTTTGTCTGCCTTGATGACAACATGATGCCTCCTTTTTACCCTCAGAATTGTTCTAGCTATTCAGGATTTTTTGTGGTTCCATGTATTTTTCAGTTTTTTTATTTGCTTATTTCCTTCAAAAATATAGAAATCTTGATAGGTTTTGCTTTGAATCAGTATATTGCTTTTGATTGGAATGTGTTTTTGACTGTATTAATTCTCCCAATCTTTTAAGAATATCTTACCCTTTTCATTGCATAACTCTTTTACTTTCTTTGTTAAATTTATTCCTAAGTATTTCATTCTTTTCATGAAATTATAAATGGGATTGTTTTCTTCATTTCTTTTTATTCTCACTTGTTTGTATTTAGTAATGCAGCAGATTTATTAATTTGATAGGCTGCCGGGTTAGTAAGCTTATTTATTGTTTCTAATAATTCTTTTGGTGAAATTTAGGTTTTTCTATTTTTATTATCATTTGAAATTATAATAGTTTCACTTTTTTTCCCAATCTGAATTCCTTTTATTTAAAAAAAATTTTTTTTTTTTTTTTTTTTTGAGACTAGGTCTCACTATTTTTGCCCATGGAACTGCAGGCTCACATTGCCCGGGGTACCACAGACTCAAGCAATCCCCAGCCTCAGCTTCCCAGGTAGCTCGGATTATAGGCGTACGCCACCATGCCCAGCTATTTTTTTGGGACTAGGTCTTGCTACGTGTCTCCGATGGGACTCAGACCACGATCCCTGGCCCCAATGGTGGCTTCCTAGGCTGCCACCTACAGGCATGCGCCACCATGCCTGGCCTTGAATTCCTTTTAGTTCTTCTTGTCTCATTGCTGGCTAAGACCTCTAAATTTTACTTAAATAAAGTGGTGAAAATGGGTATTCTTGCTTTGTCCTGATCTTAAGTTTAAAATTTTTCACCATTGAATGTGATTTTTATAATGGTAAGCTATGTTACATACCCATTTTGTTTCTTTTTATCATAAGTGGGTACAATGTGATGTCAAATGCTTTCCTTCAACTATTGCTGTATGATTTTTGTCCTTTTGTTGATGTGTGATGTATTACAGTAGTTGATTTGAATATGTTAAACCATCCTTGCACCCCTAGACTAAGTCCCATTTGGTCACGATGTGTGATTCTTTCAATGTTACATTCTGTATGCTAGTGCTTTGTTGAAAATTTTTGCATCTATTTTCAGAAATATTAGTTTTTTTTCTTGTTTTATGATGTTTTTGTGTGGTTTTGCCATTAGACTAATATTCTCCCATTGGTATAATTTTGAACAAATCAACTAGAAATACTTTAGTGTATGTCTCTAAGATACAACAAATGACTATATTTAAAAATGATGATTAAGCTGGGTATGGTGGCAACGTACCTGTAGTCAAAGCGCTGGGAGGCAAGAGGTCTGGGATCGCTTAGTTCGCGGGTTCAAGACAACCCAGGTAACATACAAGACCTAGTCTTGAAAAAGCAGCTGGGCACCATGGTGGGTGCTCGTAACCCCATCTGCTTGTGAAACTGAGGCTAGGAATCACTTGAGTCTGCAGGTTCAGGACTACCCCAGGCAACATAATGAGACCTAGTCACAAAAATAAATAAATAAACAAAATAAAAATGATGATTAAATCATGTTATTCCCCTACATATAATCTTTCTGATTCTTTCCATTTTAAATTTAACCAGGATAATGCACATTTCTTACTCAGCTCTTAAATCCATATGTGTTCAGCCTGTGTTCCCTTCTCCAACCCCCTTTTCACACATTCCCCTTTTCTCAGTACTCTTAGCCACTCTGGCATGGAATGAACACCAGAATGTTTTGTTAAATCTGGAATCTTTGCACATGCTGTCTGTTCTTTCCAGGCAGCTCTTTCCTGGCTTTTCACATGACTGATTCCACTTCATACCAGAGCTCATATGCCACCTTGTCAGAGTTTTTTCTCTGATTACCATATATAATTAACCCCTATCAATACTCTATCCCATATTATTTTTTTCATAGAACTTAAGCTGCTTTATTTTCTTGTCTGTTTTCTGATTTTTCACTAATTGGGGAGAAAGGGCAGAAGTCTCTATCCCTTGTCCTTAATGCTTAGAACATTATCAGGTCTTTAATATTTATTGAGTATGAACATGCTCTCAAGGGAACTGATTATAGTAACTTATATTAGGGAGATTAGCTTTGTTGGTTGGAATGGGTTATGATGTCCATTAAAATATAAATTAATAACTTTTGCCCTCCTTATTGTTATGTGTCTTGTTTTCTTCAGGTTACCTTTGATATTGGTTGGAAACAAGTCTGATTTAGTGGAATATAGTAGCATGGAGACCATTCTTCCTATTATGAACCAGTACACAGAAATAGAAACCTGTGTGGAGGTATGTCTTATCATTTGCTTTTGAAATTTAGTTTTGCTGGAATCTCACTAAGTTGAGAATTGAAATAAGAGGTAAGAAGATGGAACAGAAAAAATTTCCTGTCATTTGTGAAGTTATATAAACTAAATAAAGCAAGACTTGAAGTTGATATCTGATCTCTCTGTAGACATTAGTGTTATGATATCTGCAAATAAAAATGTATTTTTCATTTTCTTCAAAGAACCTTACTACACATTGAGCATTTAAAAATTATTTTTTATTCTCATAGTTGCTTTCAGAATATGAACTTTTTAAACTTCCTTTTCAGTGTTCAGCAAAAAACCTGAAGAACATCTCAGAGCTCTTTTATTATGCGCAGAAAGCTGTACTTCATCCTACAGGGCCACTGTACTGCCCAGAGGAGAAAGAGGTAGTGATTTTTAATAACTTAAGTGTTCTTCTAAACTGCTGACTTTAAAACTTTTTGCATATTAATAACTATTTTTTACGTATTTTTCTTCAAAGACTCAGGAGAGTATTGCATTAGCAATAATAACAAAAAGTCTAAAGACTATAGGTTATTGGCTACCGGCTTTACTACTATAAAATCCACAAACTTAACCATACACAGACAAAAACCTTGGGTAGTTATTTGAATGGTTGTAACATTTATAACATTAGAATTTCAATGCTCTCATTTTTTTCATAGCTAAGAAACAGTAATTCTTTTTTTTTGAGACTAGGTCTCTCTGTTTTTGCCTGTGGAACTGCAGGCTCACGTTGCCTGGGTTACCACAGACTCAAGCAGTCCCCAGCCTCAGCTTCCCAGGTAGCTGGGATTACAGGTGCACACCACCACGCCCAGCTATTTTTTTGGGACTAGGTCTCGCTATGTGCCCCACTCCATGCCCCCGGCTGGACTTGAACCGCAATCCCTGGCCCCGGCTGTGGCTTCCTAGGCTGCCACCTACAGGCATGCACCAGCCACCATGTCCAGCGAAACAGTAATTCTTTAATGAAATAACTACAGTGTAACATTTGCCATAAACTTTTTAAATTGATTTTTTAAAATATAACTTAACATACAGTTCACCCTTTTAAAATATATAATCCCAGACTTTTTAGTACATTCACAAAATTGTGCATCCATCACCACTGTCTGATTCAAAAGTATCTTTTCTTTCCAGAAAGAAAGAACTTAAGTGTACATGTTAAAAGTTTTTCCCATTTCCCTCGCTCTTGTGAACCATTAAGCTTTCTTTTTCTGTTTTTCTTTTTTGTTGAACCATTAACCTTGCTCTAGCTATGAATTTACCTATTCTGTATATTTTATATTTGGAATAATTTATATATGGTATTATATAATATGCGGTGTTTTGGAACTGGCTTCTTTGACCAAGCATATTTTCAAACTACAGCCAGTATTTTACTTCTTTTTTTTTTTTTTTTTTTTTTTTTTTTTTTTTTTTTTTTTTTTTTTTTTGAGACTAGGTCTCGCTATTTTTGCCCATGGAACCTAAGGCTTACGTTGCCCAGGGTACCACAGATTCAAGCGATCGCCAGCCTCAGCTTCCCAGGTAGCTGGGATTACAGGCACGGCTACCACGCCCAGCTATTTTTTTTGGAAGTAGGTCTTGCTATGTTGCCCCAAGCCGGACTCGAACTGCGATCCCCGGTTCTGGCCACAGCTTCCTAGACTGCCACCATGCCCAGCCAATATTTTACTTCTTTTTATAGTCAAATAATACTGAATTACATGATTAATATTACATTTGTTTATCTATATACCTATTGGTGGACATTTGGTTGCTTCTGCTTTTTGATTGCTGTAAATAGAGCCGCTATGAACAGCCATACACACTTGAACATTTGCTTTCAAAATTTTTGATTTTATATTTAGATGTAGTATTGTTAGATCACATGGTGAATCTGTGTTTAAGCTATTAAAGCATCCACACTGACTGAAGTTCCAGTTTTGCCACATCTTTGCCAACATTTAGTATATTCACTTTTTAATTTTTTGTTTTATTAGCCATCCTGGTTGCTATGAGTTATATCGTCTTTTGCATTTCCCTAATCACTAGTGATGCTGAGCATCTTCTCATGTTTATGGATCATTTTTATGTCTTCTCTGGAAAAATGTTTAAATCTTTTGCCCATTTCTTAATTGAGTCTTTTGTCTTTCTGTTATAGTTTTTAAGAAATGAAAAGCTTGACTTCTTTCACTTTTTTCTGAAATGTTTTTAGTGTAGGTGAGTGGTTGGCAGAAAACTTGACCCATGGGCCAGATTTGACCTGCCTTTTGTTTCTGTACACCTTATGAGCTCAAAATATATTTTCCTTTTTTAGTGATGAAAAATAATAAGGAAGAATATATTGTGATAGGGAAAATTGAAACACTCAAAACTTTCAAACATTTATCTTTTTATTGTAGCACAACCACTCTTACTCCTTTGTATATGACTGCTTTTGCTCTACAAAGCAGAGTTGAGTAGTTATAACAACTTGTATTCAGTACTCTCATCTCACAGCTGTTTTGTGCAATGCTGCTTGCACTGACACAGTATTTGATAGCACTCAACCATATGTATTACTATCCTGTGGCATTTAGTTTTTATATTATTAGTCACCTGTCACCTGTAATGTTGAAACAGGAAGTGGATAAAATGGATTTTTAGATGACAAAAGCAGATATATTTTCTGAGTTCAAATTAGAATTCTGGTTTTTTGCACCTTGATCCTAGTGCAAAGAAAATTTCATATTTTGTAATCTAACTGACAGTACATTCAAGGATCTTCCACCTAATCCTTGACTGGAACTGATTAATCTGCAGTGTAATGACATCTTAGCAGGCCAAATATCAAGAATCTAGTATAATTCTATAAATACCTTGTAAGCAATTAATGTGCTCAAATAAAATCATAGGTTTATGGATTATGTAGCAGTATTGGTAGTATGCAAAGGACATTTTCAGAGATGAAATATGTAAAATACCACTAAGGATAAACATCAGCAAATGAACAGATGAAATTTACAATCAATTTTCGTGATGGCGAACACTTACTCTGAACCTTGATTAAGCAAAATGTTACCTCTCTAAAGAGAATTCCATTTTTCAAATCAGTAGATCTGTATATATACTCTTTATACTCAATTATTACTATATTTTTAATTTTGTCAGTAAAAACTGTAGAAATTGATTCTCATTTTCTATTTACCTACATGATATCTTTGATGTTACCTGTTAGCTGCCAGAACCTAAAATATTTGCTGTATTGCCTTACAGAAAAAAATTACTGTCCCCTACTTTAAGTAAACAATCTGTGTTATCCCTTTATCTAATCCTAATTTACTCTTCTTAATCATTCTGGTTCACTGTTCCTTAACCAAAATGATTCTTTCTGACTACTCTTCATATAAGTATTTTCCAAATTTGCTTATAATAGTTGTAAGGTATTTCTTTTAAAAACAGACATTCATCCAGATGCTATATCTTATAATCAAGGTAATTTAGGGAACAGTCTCACACTAGTTTATGTGTGAGGCCATAGCCTACTGGTACATTAAATCCCATCTAGTAGTTTATTCTTGATTCTTCAATTGCTGTTTTTTCCTTAGGTCTATTATTAGGTCTAATCTGCTAATCACCTCCATGCCTTCTTCAATCCTATAAAATATCTACCACCATCTGGTATTTGTCTTTTAGGTAGACCTGCCTGAGGTAAAAATCTCGTATCACACTTAAATGCTATACCTTGCTTAGACAGTATAAACTTTTAATACAAATTTTGGGTGGAATCATCAAAAAGATCATATTGAAAATTAAAGCTTGAACTGTAAATGTTCCGTGATGATGTAAACGTTTTCAGTGATCCATGGAAGTTCCCTAATACTGAAAGAAATGTAACTCTTAGGTGATAATAATGTTTACTGAGGGTTTAGATTACATACATATGTACAGTTAGCTTATTTTATTACTGTAAAACTTATACAACCTTGTTGAGTATTTAAAAAGTAATCCTTTTTGGTCTTATATTTTAAGGTGGTTAATATTTAAATATCACATTGAAGCAGTGCCTTAGAACACTTTAGCTTTCAATGTACGTTAACCTTTAATGAAAAATGCATTGCTTTCTTTTCCTCCAGGTTACCTTTTTTATGTAACTTTTTGTGATATGAAGAAAAACTACTTGTTCAGGATATAAAGTTGTTCTTCAATTCTGTTTATTTTGGTCTTTTGCTGTATTTTGAAATACTTGGGTCATTAGATAAGAAAGTGGTGTCTCTTATCTAACTTCTTTAATTAAAAATTAGATATCTTAGGTTTTGTCTTTTTCTTACATTATCAAGTTGCTCTCTTAAGAGACCCCACTTAACACAAAAAAAATGAATGGATTGCCTATGTATATTTGGGAAGATAACTATTTCCTGTTTTGAAAAGAAATTGAGTTTGATAGTATGATCAAAACTTATCATTACTAGTTGCTTTGGAGGCCCACTGATTATTAAGTATACATTTCTTCACCTTGTTATCTCATTTCTCTGATTCAAATGTGTCTGTAAGAGATTTGCCTCCAAATAGCTTTCAGACTTTTTTTCCTCAAAATTGTTGGAGTGATTATCCTATTGCAGGTACGTAACTTGGAAGCACGTGAGCCTTATTTTTAAATTGTCAAATATTTGAAATATTTATTCTACCTATTATAAATACTAAACAAAAATTTGAGGAAATTGTAAAATGCATTCCCAGCAACATTTATTGTAGTACCAAATGCAAGGTTTTTTTAATGTAATAATTCTTCATGCCGGGCACGGTGGCTCGTGCTTGTAAGCTTCAGCCTATGAAGCGGCCGGGGCTAGGGATCGCGGTTCGAGTCCCGCCTGGGGCCCGTAGCGAGACCTAGTTCCCCCCCAAAAAAAAAAAATAGCTGGGCGTGGTGGTGCGCGCCTGTCATCCCAGCTACCTGGGAAACTGAGGCTGGGGATTGTTTGAGTCTGTGGTACCCCGGGCAACGAGAGCTTGCGGTTCTACAGGCAAAAATAGCAAGACCTAGTCTCAAAAAAAAAAAAAAAAAAAAGTAATAATTCTTCTCATAATAGGAAGTTAGTAAAAAAGGGGGACTTTTGCCAGGTACAGTGGCATGTGCCTGTAAACGGCAGCCTAGGAAGCCATGGCAGGAACCAGGGATCGTGATTCAAGTCTCACTTGGGGCAATGTGGCAAGATCTAGTTACCAAAAAAATAGCTGAGTGTCACGGTGGCGTGCACCTGTAATCCCAGCTATCTGGGGAGCTGAGGCTGGGGATTGCTTGAGTCCATGGTACCCCAGGCAACGTGAACCTGCAGTTCCATGGGCAAAAAATAGCGAGACCTGGTCTCAAAAGAAAGGTGGGGGGGGGGGGATTTTTGCATCTGCAGCTGGAACTAAGTTTTGTCATCTGATTGTGAATAAGTACATCTTACAGCCAGGTGACATATACCTGGTGACAGATCAGAGCAGTTAGTCTCATTCTGCTACCAGAAGATTGATGGTAAAAAATCTGAAGTTAGAAAGAGAAGTTTGTATGTCAGAGTTTGTATGGAATGAGAGAGGACATAAAAGAAATAGAATTCTTTATATAACTGCATGGCTGAACCTTCCCAGAAAATGAACTTCTCTTTTGCCCATCCTTGTACAATCATGAAGGGGGAGACATCCCATTCCAAGGATCACTCAAGTAAAATGTTGCTTTTTTTGCTTAAAAGGCTTGAATTCATTTTCCATGTTGATTGTATTTGACAATGAAAGCAGTCAGAATTGTTTTGAACATTACTTAAAATCTTATTTAAGAATCCCTACTATTTTAGTTAAAATAATTCTTTGTTTTCTCAATTTATAGATGAAACCAGCCTGTATAAAAGCCCTTACTCGTATATTTAAAATATCTGACCAAGATAATGATGGTACTCTCAATGATGCTGAACTCAACTTCTTTCAGGTAGTCCTGTTTTATTTCAGATATTTGCATGTCTTGATTTAGTGTGGAAAAAGCTGTACAAAAATATGCTAACTTAAAACAGTGATATATTGATAATCGTGTCTTCATTTTAAACTGTTTTTCACATTAAGCTATTTAAGTTGTACGTTATAACACTCTTATATGTAGAAATTGAGAGAACTCTTTGTTAATGGTATTTTATGGTATACAATAGGTATATTAAGAACGACTTGCAGTCTGAACTCAGAATTTTTTTTTCTTTTTTGGTTTTGTATATGGTAACTGCACAAAGAGCTCTGTGTTTTAGGAACAGAGTGGTGAGAGTGGGGAAAGTTTATTCTAAGTATGACATGTTTTAATGAAATCATGCAAAGCAGAAACCTAATTTAGAATTTTTTGCTTTTGATTACTTGTTTATTTAATGCTGCTTTATAGAGCAGTGATTTATATTATATGTAATTTTAATGCTGATTTGTCTTTTTAATTCATTTGGTATTTGGTTTTTGGTTTTCTTTGCTAGAGAATTTGTTTTAACACTCCATTAGCTCCTCAAGCTCTGGAAGATGTCAAGAATGTTGTCAGAAAACATATAAGTGATGGTGTGGCTGACAGTGGATTGACATTGAAAGGTGAGTGAATTATGTTTTTCCTCCTTTAAACTTTATATTTTCAAAGTTTGGCTGACAGTGAGGGTATTTTAACATTATTTAAACTTTAAGGAAAAATCCTAATGTTTACTAGTATACCTGACATGTCACTTAGATATTTAAGAATTGAAAGAGATAGATCATTGGTGAGGATAATTATTCTTACTGCTGGCACAAATTAGAGGTAAGGAAATTGATTAGATCTTAGGAATTAAGAGTTTTTCATTACAGAAATGAAAAGATCTGTAAAACAATTTTCATTTGCCTTTATCATAATAACTTTGTGTCAGTGTATTCCTTAGAGAGTGTTTTTGGCCCTTTCATCCAGGCCAGTCTCATTCTGACCTAGTTATATAGGTGAAAATGATTATGAAATTGGCTGTATCTTTGAGACACTTAGAAACTTTGTTTTGATTTGCCCTTAGTATGCAGAGCTAGTATACAGTATGCTCATGAACGTGTTAATTGCCTTTCTCCCATGTTATTCTGCACCTTTTTCACAGCATTTGTATTTATTGATTAATTTCATTTCAGGTTTTCTTTTTTTACACACACTTTTTATCCAGAGAGGGAGACATGAAACTACTTGGACTGTGCTTCGACGATTTGGTTATGATGATGACCTGGATTTGACACCTGAATATTTATTCCCCTTGTATGTACTTTTGACTTTCTAATTGATTTCACTTGCAGAGTATTGTAAATTTTCATTAAGCTCATAGGTAGGTAGACATTGAAGTACTCAGAAATATTATAGATTTATAGAGAAATTTATATAAAACTTTCTCAACCTCATTTTGGACAAGATAATTTTTTATTGTAGAGACTGTCCCGTGAATCACAGGGTATTTGACATAGCCCTACAAGACAATAACACCTCCTCCTAAATCCTGACTATTAAAATTTCTCTGAAAATTGCCAGACATTTAGAAGCAAATTCATCTTCAGTTGAGAATCATTGATTTATAGCATAGCTCAAATTTCCCCTGCTCTTTTTATGGAGAATACAACTTATCTTTACAAATTCATTTTGCTGAGTAAGTAAATAAACAAATTTGTTTTTTGAAAATTAGACAGGCCGGGCATGGTGGTGTATGCCGGTAATAGGCAGCCTAGGAAGGCACGACCGGGGCCAGGGATTGTGGTTCGAGTCCTGCCAGGGGCACTAGCGAGACCTAGTTCCAAAAAAAAAATTAGCTGGGCATGGTGGCACACACCTGTAATCCCAGCTACCTGGGGAGCTGAGACTGGGGATTGCTTGAGTCTGCGGTGCCCCGGACAGCATGAGCCTGTGGTTCCACAGGCAAAAATAGCAAGACTGAGTCTTAAAAGAAAAGAAAAGAAAATTAGACAAATTTGTTTTTTGAAGTCAAATTATAAATATAAAGAAAAAATTATAAATGTATTGGTTCACATTTTTATCTTATTCTATAGCCTATAGAGCTGGATATAATGTAGAATTGGCTAAAATATTTTTTTTCCCTAAACAGCCAGTCTATTTGTGATGATTTCCCTCCAGATAATACTGTTTGATATCCATTTAATACTGGATAGTGTCACTTATATGTGGGATATAAAAAAATCAAGCAAAGGATCAGACAAAAGCAAACTTTAAAATCAGCCCCAGCCAGGCATGGTGGCATGCACCTGTAATCCAAGCGCTGGGATCCAAAAGACCAGGGATCACTTGAGTCTGCAGGTTCGAGACTGCCCTGGACAACATAGTGAGCCCTGGTCTCGAAAAAGCAGCCGGGTGCGGTGATGGTTGCCTGAAATCCCAGCTACCTGGGAGGCTGAGACTGAGGATCACTTGAGTCCATGGGATCAGGACTACCCCTGGGCAACATAATGAGACCTAGTCGCAAATAAATAGATTAATAAATGAATGAAACAAAATTAGTCCTTAAAAGCTGACCACAAATCTGAAACTTTCAAAGGCAGAGTTGTGGAGGCAGGGAGAGCACAGTGGACTGTGGTGGAGGGATACTACAGTGACTACACCTAAGGGGAAAAAGTCTATGCTGTCAAGTGCTAGCAAGTATATCAAATAGTGGTACTTTGATAGCAATTAAAAAAAAAAAAGATGGACCCAATGTCACCGTGTAACAGCCTACCTTGCCATAGAATGCCTTTCCTCCACACCAGGGGAGGTGGGATTTTCCAGGAAGTGACTTCCCAAGATCTGGCCTATGAAACTTTACTCTTTCCTTTTTTACCTTTTCAGTGGTATGTTCTCTTCGTGTTGTCCTTTTTTCTTTCTTTTTTTTTTCTTTCTTTTTTTTTCTTTTCTTTCTTTTTTTTTTTCTTTCTTTTTTTTTTTTTTGAGACTAGGTCTCGCTATTTTTGCCCATGGAACTGCAGGCTCTCGTTGCCCAGGGAGCCACAGACTCAAGCAATCCCCAGCCTCAGCTTCCCAGGTAGCTGGGATCACAGGCGCGTGCCACCACGCCCAGCTATTTTTTTGGAACTAGGTTTTACTACGAGCCCCAGGCGGAACTGAACCTCAATCCCTACCTAGCCCCGGCCACTTCATAGGCTAAAGCTTACAGGCACGAGCCACCATGTGTTTTCTTTTTTTATTTTAGTTTAGTACCCCAATCTAGGTAGAGATTCAGAATGGCTTTGTTATTTTTTCCTTCCCTATAATTGAGAAAGCAAAGTTCTTTTTTTGCTTGGATTCTGGGTCCATTGATCAGTTTTTAGCTGAAACTTCCCTTTTCAGAATTTATATTAAATTTTGGCTTGAGTAAGTACCCAGATTTTTCAATAAATACATATGAATGAATAATTTTTTCCCAGAACCTGATCATTGAGTTTTCTGTGCCATTTAGGTGGATAAATTTATAGGAGATTATTTATTGCTTTAAGTATGACAATAAAGAAACCTTTCCTTATGCTTTGTAATTTATGCTACTTTCAGTTCATTTTTTTTCCCTACTTGCTTTGTGTTTAGTTCAGCTATTTTTGCAAAATAGCTCCCTGTAACCACCACATGAATTATTCTAGCTTTCTCTATTTTTGTTAATTTTTATTTTGTAATTTTCATACAATATTGGTCACGTTTGTATGGTTGTTGTTCCTCTTAGGTATAGCCCTCCCTTTCATATTATATACTTATCACTCTACTCCTTTCCCCTGTCCCTACTTTGGTCTCTCCAACTCCTCATGCTGCAAGTTGTGGGTACGTGTTTGGCCCACTGGTCTTCTCTTTTTTCCTGAACAATATCCCAACAGACCAGGCTGCTTGGATCTCCAGGAGTTACTCATGCAGATAGTCAGACTGAGCACATCAAGAACTTGTTGTAGGGCAAGTGTGTGGTGTGGTTCTCCAGGATCTTTTCTGGTGTCTGTCATGTGGAGCTGCTTGTATGCCATATAGTTCTGATATCATCGTTTGGGAGCCCAACTCCCAGCCACTGGCAGTGGAGGCATTCCCTCTTGGGGCCAGACTTCCCTAGATGGTTGGTTCAGCTCCTCTCCTCTCATGTTAGCAGTTCTGCCATGGGGCCACAGCCACATTTCTGTGGCTTTCTTTCCCCATTGATTGGTAAAGGAGGGAACCACACTTACTTTACACAAAACTGTGAACCAGGGGTTTGGTTCCCTAGACCTGGAGACGATGCATATAGAAATCTGTGACAGGTCACCTCAATCGCTGAGCTCATGTTCTTGTCTCAGTTCCAAACATGCTGCTTGTCCTGCCCAGGTGGTGAGTGTATTCAGGGCCCTTATTCTTTTCCTTTCCATTATATTGCACCTGGAGAAACTGGATTTTTCATTCCTAGTGCAGGTCTGATTGAGGTTGGAGTAGACCAGTGGGGGACTCCTGCCAAAGCCCACACCCTGCCAGATGTGCCCCCCCCACATGGAGACAGAGGCCAAGTTCCTCAGCCTGAGACCCCTGGATCCAAGACCCTGAGATCCTGAGACCCTAGTGGCATAGGACTCACCCTACCACCCTCAACCCTGCCAGTGGCCTAGGCTACTTGTGGGGGTGTGCTGGAGTTCTTAGGGCCTGAGCTGTTCGAAAGAATCTCATCTCCGACCTCCAGCCTGACTAGGTTCAGGACCTAGCTTTCTTATTAAGCTCTCCATTTCTGTCATTCACATAACTGCTAAACTAATAGATATATAATTACAAATTTGTTCATTGGCACTTCCCTTCTCATCAAATAAAATCTAAGCTAAACATGATACATAATGTCATTCATGATCTGTCCTGCTTATGCTCATTCCCTGCCTTTATTGCAGAAATAAATACTGGACTCTTAGAGCCCATCAATGATGTTATTTCCTCCTCCAGACTTTTGTCCATGTATTTTCACTCTCTTCCTACTTCTTCCCCCTACCTAATTGGTGCCTCTTATCCCTCAAGACTCAGTTCAGGAAACAGTGTCCTCAGTAGTGCTGATACTTTCCTACCACCAGGTCTGTTCCTACCAACAGACCAGGGATGCTACCTTTCATGTGGATTTCCAGCCTCCTTTAGCTTATTCACATTCAGTGGTTGTCTCATTCCATTGAGATAATGTCGTTATCTGTTTGTCATCAGTCTCCTACTTACATGTGGTTCCTTGGTGATAGTACCTAACTCAGAGCATTTGAGAAATGTATGGACCTGAATTTGTTGTAGGTCAAAAAAAAAAAGCAAAAATAACATCTCATCATGTAATTTTCAACTCATTGCTTTGTTGACATTGTATAAAACCCATAATTAGTGCTTATAATTTGTTTATAGAGAGAACAAACCTATTACAGTTTAATCAGTATTTATGCAATTTTAGTTTCAGTCTGCCCTTCAGATATTTAAGAAAACTTTGTATGTCACCTTGGAATGAACATTATTATGAGTCTTCAGAGTATTGCCATACCACTCCAGTCTAAATGACACCAGTAAGGATTTTCTGTAAATGGTGTCATCTTATAAGAAGACTTTTTGCTGTTCTATATTTATTTCTTAAAAGCTGGGCATGGTGACTCATGCCTGTAAGCTTCAGCCTATGAAGCAGCCGGGGCTAGGGATCGCGGTTCGAGTCCTGCCTGGGGCCCGTAGCAAGACCTAGTTCCAAAAAAATAGCTGGACGTGGTGGCGCATGCCTGTAATCCCAGCTACCTGGGAAGCTGAGCCTGGAGATTGCTTGAGTCCTAGGTACTCCGGTCAATGAGAACCTGTGGTTCCACGGGCAAAAATAGTGAGACCTAGTCTCAAAAAAAAATACATACATGCATATATATATATATATATATATATATATATATATATATATATATATATCTTTCTTAAATGTTAACTTTTGATTAATGATTTATTTTACTCTTAAATTTTTTTCGTCAACAGGCTAAAAATACCTCCTGATTGCACTACTGAATTAAATCATCATGCATATTTGTTTCTCCAAAGCACCTTTGACAAACATGACTTGGTAAGCTTTTAGCTGCAGTTTCCATGATGTATGGTAAAAGGTTTTTCTGTGAGTTAACTGTTTCTTTAGTGATGAAGTACTTATGTCAAATAGACAAAAATTGCTCATACTCTTAACCTTGAAAAAAATTATTTTTTATTTCCTTAAGATGAAAGAGTATTTTCTGATAGATTCTTGCATAGGTTTTCTTTTTGTTTGTTTGTTTTTATTCATTTTATTGATTTGTCACAATTGTGAATTAATTGATCCCTCCTCCTCCCTCCAAATCCCCCCTCTGTATCCCCCTTCCTCCTCCCTCCATATTCTCCCTCTGTATCCCCCCTTCAGTCACTCCCATTTTTCTGCAAATTGTTGTTTGGTTAAGTTGATGTTTAGTTGTTGGTTGTTTGGTCTGTTCTCTTCCGATATGTGGTAAGTGTGTGTGTAGTTTTTTGTTGTTGTTGTTTTATTTTATTTATTTATTTTTTTTACCCCGGGGCTTTCCCACTTCACTAACATTTGTTAACTATCTTGATCTTTTGCACTCTTCACCTCCCCTGCCTTCTTCCTCTTCCTCCTCTCTCGCTCCATGGTTCAGTCCCATTGGTTGTTTTCATTTTTTATTTGTTTGTTT
>PVHY01008918.1:0-58968 GCA_004024945.1 Uropsilus gracilis
CTCCCTGATGATACCGAGCCTCTTATTCAGTCTGGCTATCAGCTTATCCATTCTAACAAGGTTTCAGAAATTTTCTTCCTTCTCTAGATACTGACGAATGACTTCAGCTTTATGGCAATATCAGGTTAAGACTGCAATTTGAAAAATAATATGGAGTCAACAATTTCCAACCAGTCCTGTTCTCCAGCCATCAGATTCTCCTTTCTGGAGACAGCCCAGTGTTACCCTCTGTTCTGGATGTCACTCCTGATGTGCATTACACATCTGCAGGAAATTGGCTTCCCATTCTCCTCTCTGCTTTATACAGTGGCAGTTAACTGTGTATGTTGTCTCTTTCCCACTTCATCTTTGGTGGTTTTAGCTTTTCTAATCATTTAGGCTAAAATATTTTTGCTACAGTTTTAATTTATATTTTACGTGCTGTAATACAGACTAAACACAATTTTCCGTCTAAAAGCCATGTAGTTTCTTCTGTATTTTCATGTTTTGCCTGGTTATTACTGTTGACTTAATACTTGTTGATTTGTATGAGCTCTTTACTAGAAAACAGTTCTTTGTGACATCTGTCACAACAATATACTGAGTTCGTTTGCCTTGTGATTGTGTTTGTATTGGTGGTTTCCATGCAGTATTTACTTTTGCAGAGGCAAGTTTCTGCCCTAGTCTTTGGAAAGAATGAAAACTCTTTGGCTCTGAGGTTTAACTTTTAGTGAATTTATCTTGAGTCCTTTTCTGTCACCTGTGGTTATCTTCTAATCTCCCCCTTTGACCAAGTTAAGGGGCAAAGGCTGGGATTTCAAGTGGGATGATCCAGAGAAGCCAAGGACAGTTCAAGACTTGGGGTCTTAGAGCAGATTAAGGACCCAGATGAGCTCTGATGTGAAGGGCTGCTCCAGAGCTCAGGCTTGAACACAGAGATTCCTCAGAGCTCTAGGAAAGGAATCTTCTATTGAATTTGGATGGGTGCCAAGCCTGATCAGCACTTTACACCATATAATGATAGTAGAAAGTGAGAATTAACCCAGTCAGTGAATTGAAATCCACATGTCTTGAGGTCAGCCATTGGGGCAGGAGACTGACTGTCCATTCACTTTCTGAGATCATTAGTTAGGTTGTTGTGAATCCACAAGTCTTGTCTGTTGCATATTCCTTCATTGTGGAATCCTAGAATGGAGTCCTTTCTGCGCTGACATCCCTTCCTTAATCCAGCTGTGGCAAAACCCACACCCAGAGGGCACAGCTCACTACCACCTGCTTTTCCTGGGGACTTGGGGGGCTGGGCAACTGCAGCTGGGTAAGTCTTGATTGAAGGGCATGCAAAGCCACACATTTCCTGAGCAGATGACTTCACCCTGGACCCTGGGCCCTGCAGACGGTAGGAAAGATTCTGAGCAAGTTTACCGGCAGCTGGGTTGTTCAGACATCCAACAGATGCACCAACCTGTCTGGACTAGTAGCCAAAAGGTTTGCTCTGAATGCCATTGCTTATTTTTCTCCACCCTTTATCTCTGCACCCTTTGGCCACACTCTTAAAGCCGGATTCTAATCTTTCTTTGAAAATACTATTTCTCAAAATAAATGTTTTCTCCGTCTGCTAGACACTCCTGCAGCAAGAGAGGATGAGCACGAGGCTTTGATCTTGCAGGCATTCTTTTTAAGTTTGATCTTTTGATCTGATGTTTTGTTTCTGTGTACTTAATGGTTTGCCTCAAAATCACCTAAATATTGGGTGAAATAAGACAAATACTTTCAAAAGCAAGGCTCACACCAATATTTTATTGTAACCCCAAACAAAGGGCTATTAAATTGTTCTTTGCAACCAGCAAATTGTTTCTAACCTGACAGAAGGTGACGAGAACCTCCCAGGTCTGTCTGTGATAGTGGATCACTGACCTAAATGGTCCCCAAAGCCCAAGTAGCAAATGACACATCAGTAACTACTTTGTTGCATCACTGCCCTAATATCCTATGAGGGAATTGACAGATTAGTTGCTTCTTCCAGTGTGGTCACCAGACACCCTGCCTGTGATTGTCCAGGTCTTTCTCCATTAAGGGTGCAGGACACCCTGCTTCACTCTGCCTCGGCCTCATTGCAGTGCATGAGGCTCTGAGCCAGCTTTAGCGGGCAGGGAGGAGCACAAATATGTCAGGTGCTCCCACTCAGAATCATACACTGGACGGATCGCTGCATCACATTCAGCTTATCAGAGTTGGGTGGCTGTGAGTGAGGGTCTTCCCCTTTCCCCAAATAGAAAGTTCTCAGCACATGAGGCCATGAGACACAGAACAGAGAAATTCTAGCAAGTTGAAGCAGTATCAAATTGGAAGACAGTGTCCTAGCATGAAACTGATTGTGCTGCTTGTTGAGGTGTAAGAAATCTCAAGTGAACGTCAAGCCCACCAAAATTTTTATTCTAATTGAATATAATTATAATCATATATTTTAGGTTGAGACCTATAATTAATCTGGCTATATCTGTTGCAAAATATTCTTATGAATGCGAATTTAAGATTCTGTGGTTTCCACCCATCTTTTAAATCCATGAGTCAGTCCCTAGGCCTTTTGTTAAAAAAAAAAAAAAAAGATAATTAATCTCTGCTTTTTGAAGAAAATATAATCACTCTGGCTGAACATCAGTTGTTGACTATGTTGCTGTGCAACCTTAAAATAAACTGTAAATTGATGCAAATACATTTAAAAGAAAAAAAGTGGTGGGACTGAAATCATCCCAAATGTCCAACGATAGAAAAGTGGTTAGGTAAGTTTTGGACATGTGAACATTACAAATTGATGCATTAGAACCTCCACTTTAGGGCAAGTGGAATAATATATAGGCCTCAGATTTGCCCTCCTACCTGAAACAACACAGAAAATATCTCATATTTTACATATATAGATATATAGCATAACACACATGCATTTTATACATATGTGCATGCGCTTGGTCTGCAAGACCCTGTACCTCAGGCAATGAAAGATAGGGATCCCAAGCAATGATGCACCAAGGTGTGAGTCCTACAATTGCCTCAGCTCACTGTGTTAAGAGTTTATAGGCCAAACATGTGAAGGGGAGCGATGATGGAATTCAGAAGATTCCCTGCATTGAGACTGAACTGAGCATCTAGGAAGACAAAAGCAGAGTTCACAGGACACAGTTACTGGAGAGGGGGCTCTGCATGAACAGGGGCCTCAAAAGTCTGCAGGTGGGTTACGCTTCAGTGTTTGACATCAACTGCATGTGTGTGAGACCAGAGAAAGAACCACCCAAAGAGATGAAAGGGAGCAGCGCCCAGTGCTCAGACAGGGCCAGAAACAGTGTCTGCTCCCACCAGCCAAACCATGTAACCCTGTGATTCATGCAGAAGGCATGGGGAGTGGGGAAGATCTTGCCTCAGAAGTGGGGAAGAATGAGCCCTGGACCGAGCAGCACTACAGAGTCAGCTACCAAATCAAAAGAGCAGCCAGAGCAATAGGAATTACATGTAGAAAACAAAGATAAGGATGGCAGCACATTTCTCATATAAACACAGTTGCAAGTGAGAAGACCTTTTTCAAGTATTGAAGGGAAAAACTGTCAATTTAGAATTCTATATCCAGCCCCCAAGATACCTCTCTAAACAAAAGGCCAAAAAAAAGGTGTGGAGGGGAGGGGGTGCATTTTCAGATATGCAGAAGCTGAAAGAATTATCAGTAGCTCTACACTCCAAAAGCCCATGAGGAGAAAGGAAAATGATAGCAAATTGAGATATGAACCTATATAAAGGAATGAAGATCATCAGAAATGGTAGTGTATGAGAGTTCACAGTTACTTTATTTGCAATGTCCCAAATTTGGAAACACCCAAGTTCCAATCAGTAGGTGGCTAGATAAATCAACTATAGTATATCACCTAAAGCTGAAAACAGCCAACTATCAATCAGTAGGTGGCCAGCTATGTTGGAGTACTACTCAGCAATGAAAAGGAACAGACTTCTGGTACATGCTACAACGTGGATGCACCTATAGAAGGAAGGGTATTAAATATTTGATGAAAAACTAGTTTAAGACATAGCCCCAAACAGAAAAAGGGGGTATGGTGGGGGAATAAGCTTTTGTATATCCTCAAAGAATCTAGTATAACCTGAGAAAGCAACATAATCTGCCTCAACAAGGATCTGATGGCCTATTCAGATTTTTGAACCTCAGCACCATTAACATTTGAGTCAGAGAATTCTTTATTGTGGAACGGTCCTCTGCAGGTGGAATGTATGGCCACATTTCTGGCCTCTTCCCACTCTTCCCACCAGTTGTAAGAACCAAAATTGTCTCTAGACACTGCCAAATGACCTCTGGAAGACAGGATCATCCTCAGTTGGAGAACATTGATACGAAGTAAAAGTCATGAAGCCACCAAATCAGCCTTAGCAACTTCCTGACTTTTTCTCACAGGTCATTTTGGTCTTATAGACATTGCCTCACACTCCTCTCTCATCATTACTTGGTTCAAGATCAAGAGTGCTGATTCAGGAAGACCCTGGTTATCCACTTTGCCACACAAGGTGGCAATTTCCTCATCTGTAAAATTGGCTTAACATTGGGAGAGCCATGTCCTCTCAGGTCCACTGGGATGATACATGTCAAGTAGTTTTCCCTGTGGCTATTGATGAATGAAGACCTAAAAGTTAAACAGAAGGAGGTAGAGTATGAAAGGCAGAATTTCCACCTTTTTCCATCTGCTGTTTCTCTCATTTCAGGATAAGAAAGTCAGATATATGTTTATAAGAGTCTGAGTCTCCTCCCCTCACTTGTACATTTACACACACACACACACACACACACACACACACACACACACAGCCACAAGAATCATGTCCTGAGTGGAGTGGCTTTATGGGACCACAAAAATAAGAGGAGGCTCTTGGGGGGGGGGGGGGGAGAGGTGTAGCAGCATTCTGGCTAAAAGGAGTTCCTTCTTCCCTCCTTTTCTCAGTCTTTTTTCTGCCTCTGTACAGCAAAAACCTTCTAAGAATACTTTCTGCAATTGAACCGATGTTTGTGAAGTACCTCTGGTTATTAATGTGTGACTGCGCCTGAAAGCACCTGAAAGGTTTTCCTCCTGGAGAATGCTCTTAGGCTTCCAAGAGGCCAGACTTTGTACTGGAAGTCATGTGAAGAAGTAGTGGTGAGGTCTACCATATTTGTGGTCAGTGCCCTTCCCGTAAAATGCCACAGTGACTCGCCTAGGTTAGGAGGAAGTCCTTTGGCTCAGAGTTCTGGAACTTTGATTCCACAAGGCCCTCTCTTTGTGTCCCTCTTTGTTCCAAAAAGAGCTGTGAGTAGTCTAAGGTGTTTCAAGAGCCCTCAACCCACCTGTTTTTTTCAGCGGCTCACTTGGATTAATGTTCTCAAGTCCCTGTCACAGTGCCTGGTGCTGCCCAGAAGGACCACATGGATACCTGCCACATGGTGGTCACTAGACCCTGTCCTCTCACCCATACCAGAGACCTTCACCCCTCTCCTGACGCAGCCCCGCTGGGTCTCCACAAGGATGGGGGCAGGGGACTGTGGAGGGTGGCCATCTCAGTGTGTCAGAGCCTTTTATAGAGGACAATCCATGCTCTTTGATGTTGCCCTGGAAGCCTCTGAGACCTTGCTTTAGTTAATTTTATCCCAAGGCCAATTTGATACTTGTCCAGGAAGTTGATTCCTGTCTATACAGATTCTGCTCAGCTCTGTGTGGTCCATCAGGTTTGCCTGGGAGCTGGGAACGTTGAGGTCAGCAGTTTTCTCCTGGGAGTGTTCCAGGCCCTCCACCCCCACCACGACACACATAGTTCCTTGTCACCACCCAGCTGTGTGTAACAGATGATTTGGGGTCAGCTGACAGCTGACCTGTCTTGGAGGTGAAAATCCAGTGACTCAATTCCCCTCTGTTCCTCTGGAGCCAACCTTTCTCAGAGGCCTCAAGGGGAATGGCCTCAAGTCGTGGCCTGGCGTGAGGGAGAGTAGATGAACTTTCGTAAAGGGCTGCTCATTTTCTCGAAATGGGTATTAAAATATTTCCAAAAGGAGTCTTTCAGTATTTGATCAAGTTTCTCAACAAAAATAACAGCCACCTTGGAAATTGTCCTCTGTCCAACAATCAATATCTGGCCGAAATGGTGACTAATGGATGCCTGGTAGCTTTAATCATGTAAACTGACTGTGTTTTAATTTTCCTTCATGTTCATTTTTCGTCCACTTGTATCAGTTTAAGCAAATTCCAGTGGCTCCCGTGTTTCATTAGTGAGTTCCAGAAGTATAGGGTGAAGTTTGGAGGACAGAGCATGGCAGAAGAGGCAGCAAGAGGCAAACACCTACACCACACCAAAGTATTTAAAGTAATAAAAATGATAGCAACACTTTAAACAGTACTGGTTTCAGCCTTTTAAACAATATTTGTTTCAGGCAGTTCTCAAGACTGCAGTGTTATCTCATTGTGGTTTTGATTTTCAATCTTCTAATAATTAGTGATGTTGAGTATTTTTTTTCATGTGCCTGTTGGTCATCTATATGTCTCCTTTAGAGAAGTGTATAGTCATATCTGCCCATTATTTGGTTGGGTTGTCTTAATTCTGTTGAGCTGTGAGTCTTAAACGTTAAGCCCTTATCAGATGTATGATGTATAAATATCTTCTCCCACTCAGTAGGTTCCCTTTCCATTTCTGTGGTGGTTTCTTTCTCAGTACTAAAGCTTTTTGGTTTGCTGAAGTCCCATTTGTGTATCTTTGCTCTTGTTCCCTTAAAGTTGAGCCCCAAGGACATAGCTCTGAAGTTTCTTGTTAAGGAGTGTACTGCTTGTCTCTTCTTCTTTGTCTTTTATGGCTTCAGGTCTAACATTCACCATTTTGAATTAATTTTCTCGTGCATTTAATGGTAATCTAGTTCCTTTTACACTGACTGTCTAGCTTTCCCAGCGCCATTTGTTGAAGAGACTTTCTTTTCTCAACTGTTATATATTTGGATCCTTTATCATAAATTAACAGTCCATACACATGTGGGTTTATTTCCAGGCTCTCAGATCTATGCCATTGATCTCTATTTCTGTTTTTATTCCAATACCATACTTTTTTCATTGCTATCACTTCATAGTATAGTTTGAAGTTGGGAAACACAAGACTTCCATTTTTCTTAGGTTTGCTTTTACTATTTGGAATAGTAATATTTCAATATTTGAAATATTTGAATATATATGGTTGAAATATTCCAGTTTCAACCACAGTAATATTTGTGATTCCATACAGATTTTAAAATTGTTCTCAAAAGAGCTTTTCCATGTGTACTTACTTCACTGTGATTATGATTTCTTTTTTGCTTGCCTCTCACGATGCTGAGGATCTTAGACATGAGGATTGGGTGTAATTTTCTTATAACTCTGGAGGCCTCAGATTTGGAAAGTTTCCATACTCATGTTCCACATTTTTTCACGTCATATTAACGGTCACCCCACATTTTATTTGCACTTCACAATATTGCCTTTTTTTTTTTTTTTAAACAAATTGAAGGGTTGAGGCTGCCCGGTTTCTAGCAAGTCTGTCGGTGCCATTTTTCTAACAGCTTAGATGATGGCTAGCATTTTTTTTCCAATAAAATATTTTTAATTAAGGTATTTTTAAAGACATCATGCAGCTGAACCCTTAAAAGACTACAATATAGTGCAGACCTAACTTTTGTAAGCACCAAGAAACAAAAAAGTTCCGATATTTACTTCATCGTGGTTTGGAATTGAACCTGCAGTCTTCGTGTTTTCCTGCTTGTTGTTTGGAAGGGTGACTCACAGCAGCGTGGCCTAGCAACTGACAGTGTCCTCACTTGGTAGAGTTAGGAACTGAGAAAAGAAGGCTGCTCTAGTGCTCTTTGACCTTGACCTAATAGCAGTCAATTCTGTCTCTTCCCCATCCTATAGTCAGGTCAGAGAAAGGGCTAGGAACAGGTCCTGCTGAGCCATTTCTAACTCCCACTTTTCTACTACAAAGTCCCCCATTAAACACAGACATAGACATGCATACTCAGTGATCAAACAGAACCTTCATTAGGTCCATATATAGTGTTCCTAAGGATCAACTAAGATTTGTTTGGATCCTGTTTGACTAATATCTGCTCACAAAGTTCCTCTCTTCTTAGGACCTGAGTTCTCACATTTACCAAGTCGCAAAATGCTTCCCTCCTGGAATATTTTCCCTTATAAGAAAATGTTTCCAGTCTCATCTCATGATTGGCACCCTCACACTACTACCTTGGAAATTTATTCTGTCATCTTCCTAAACTCTTGGCGCAGGTCCTCCGGCCAATCCTCTATTTCACTGGAATTTTCTTTGGGCCAACATCTAGTTTATTCTTCTATCCACAAGAGTCCAGAATCATGATTCTTTTGCCAGATAAAACTGTTTTTTCCTCACTTGTTTTGGTCCTGGCTATCATAGTTAGTCAGTTGGATTAGGCCTAAAAGATATCCCAAACCAGCTGTATTATATTCAACATTTTAAACTTACTGGATTTAATGGTCAGAAACTGATGTAATTAGGAACAGTTTCTAAGCAATAAGGGCATTTTTACTGCCTTGCAGAGAGCTGAGAGAATTGTTTGGCCTAAAATGGAGACAGCAATGGATAATTTTCTTCTAGAAAATAATACTGTCTTATGGGGGAAGGAAGAACAATATTCAGACATTCAGCAGGTCATTTCCATGGCCTCTAGATTTAGCAGTGTCTACAAGTACCAATGGGAGTTTGGTTAGGAGAGGAGAAGAGAGGTGTCAATCAGGCGGAAGAGAATGCAGACCCCAGATGGAGGAAAGAAGGGTCAAGAAAAAGGAAATCCTCCACACTGGTGTGTTCTCACTGAAGTCAATTCCATTTTATCATTTAGATTTTCCCCTACCATATATTTTCCTGTTTGCTGCTTTTCCAAAACTGGAAATTGCAGTTGAAAGGAGACTGGCCCTAGCTCTCCAGGCTGCTGTCTGAAATACTGCAGGCTAAGCCACTCCCACCGGGTCCTAGGTGCCTGGATGTGGGGGTTGACTGTCCTGTGGCCGAGTATCAGCCTTCTCTCTGCTCTTGGGAGGTGTCCGCTCCCACCTCCCTGGGTCCAACTCTGGCCTGACTCTGTGTTGGGTACTCCTGCCACAGACCTTTTTGAGGCAGGTAGCATAATGAATTTGGAGGTGCAGAGAAGAGCTGACCAGATCTGGACCTTCCATTCAGCGTCCATTCAGCGTCACTATTGACCAGCAGCAAACCCACCCATCTCTAATGTAGGGGTCACAGAGCTAGAACAGGAGATACTAACTCACAGTGGCCATCCAGAAAACTGCTGACTCATTTCCCTTCACCTGAGGGTGCCTGAAAGATGCTCCAAGATGCTGATAGCTAGACTCTGAGAGGAACTGCCCAATGGGCAGTGGTCTCTACACCAGAAACTGCTGGCCAGCACGTTGGGCCCACATCAAGACTGCTTCAGTCAATACCTAGGATCCCTGTTTCTGCCTGAAGCCCTTGCTTCCACTGGAAATAAGAATGAACAATAATAGTGGGAGGTGGTGAGCACCCCCCCCCACCCCGCCCATAATGCATAGTGAGCCTTTACACAGGGGCCAGTACCTAGGCAGTGGAGCAAGAAAGGAAAGTGCTTCATCAGCCATTTATTAGGATTTGCTATCACCAGTAGCGCAGCCAGTCAACCTACAGCTATGAGGGGTGCTTAGCTCCTGTGTGAGGGGGGGTGGTCTAGCTCATATTTCAGTGCTACTGCTTGCTGGCCAGGCCACCTTGGACAAGTTGAATGAGCCCTCCTCGTGTCCTCCTCCTCTTCTGCAAAATGGGCATAATGATACTTTTTCAGGGTTTTTAATAAAGAAGATAATGTATTTGAAAGTACTTTAACTCTTCTGAACAAAGTAAGTGCCAAAAATATTAGCCTCTTTTCCTTTCTTACGCAAATCCCAAGCTTGTGTATGCAAATGACTTTTGGTTCAATTAGTCCCGACAAAGATAAACCCCTTGAGTATCTGCCTGAAACTTGTTAGTTTTGCCCTCCCTGCTAATGCCCTTTGCACATCTTCTCCCTGCCTTCCCA
Organism: Uropsilus gracilis; assembly: GCA_004024945.1. Classification (NCBI taxonomy): domain Eukaryota; kingdom Metazoa; phylum Chordata; class Mammalia; order Eulipotyphla; family Talpidae; genus Uropsilus; species Uropsilus gracilis. Next base: position 10,097 of record PVHY01008918.1, read on the forward strand.
CCAGTTCTTGAGTACACAGCGTGGAAACTTACGGGTATCCTTGAACAAGAACTAGTCAGCCACTTTCTTTCTCTCCCAGCCCCTCCTCCACCAACTTGAACTTGAATCACTCTTCCAGATGCCACCACTTCCAAGGGACACCAGTGCCGCTGGTGTCTCCCAGGGAGCTGAAGAACGCCTCCACAGTGATCCACCGCATGCAAAGATGGTGCTGCTGATGCCCCAGTACCATGCAAGATGTCTAATATGACATCTCTGTCACCCTACAGAGAACCTGAGTTCGAGATCCAGGCCAAATCTACTGAGGGAGGGAGGCTGTGTGTCTGCACCTGCCCCCCTCTTAGATCCCAACTCCTTTTTTGAATTCGTCTTCATGTAGGTTCCAGCCAGAAACCCCCTTCATTCTTGGTGATCAGCAGATCCACCACAGGAATCCACAGGGATACCTCTAGATTCCTTTCTGATTGCTCCCCTACTTCCTACCCCTGGTCAGAAGGTGCTTCCCTTGCTTTCTTGAGAAACACAGTTCCTGAATGGATTGCCACGAGGCAGACAAAACCTCTCTGAAAGAATGTCTCCTGTCAGGCCCAGATGCGCTCAGCACTCATGGAAGATGTGATGTGTCCATGGGCAGATGCGGGGCAGTAGCTGTTGCTGTCATGAGTGTAATCTGAGTGTGAAAGGGGAGACCCTGGCAGAAGCCTGGGATGTTTCTGGAGAGACCCAGAATGCACACTGCAATACCAGCTGGAAAGTGGGGGGAAGGAAGTGCTGGATTCCGTCACAGCAGCTAGGCTCTTCCACAGGTTCCATGCTGGCACGTGATGGCCAGGGGACAGCATGTCCCCATGTGCAGTTGGTGCAAATGGCTTTGAAGTAACATGAAACCCTCAGCCAAGGGGAAGACAGCATATGTATTAAGAGAACAAAATAAGGGGGCTAGATGGATAGGTTTATTTTTGAAATTTAAGCGCTCTGAAGTAGAGTAGTCATAGTTACCTGCTTGTTTTTACTTGCATTTACGAGATCTGAAGGCCACGGAATTAAATAATCCTCCCCTGTGTGAAGTGTGTGTCTGTAACAACAAGTGCCGGGGAGCACCTGGGCTGCCTTCACTGTTGTCAGCGTCGTCTCCTGATTTTTTTTTTTCTAGTCTGTCAGCGTTGCCTGGGCCTGTCGGGAGGAACGCGTGATTAGAAAACTGAAGGCCGCGCGGCTTCATTTCGCCGCACACACCTTCAGGAGCACTAACAACGCAGACACGTTATGACACACTCGTAAACAAAGTCCCGCAACCTGCCCGTACCTGACTGCATTTCGGCCACATCTGTCTCGCATGGAAACGCTTTTAAACAGAGCAGCTCTCGCTGGAGCACCTGACACGCTCCATGGGGCGGAGCCATGCTGCGCGTGGGTTATGACCCCGCATTCAGGCTGTGCCGCAACATCTTCTCAAGGGCACTGGTAAGGAGTGTAGGCACCAGCCTAGCTCCGTCCCCATCCCCATGGTCACTTTGCCCCAAGCCAATCCCCTTCTGTTGTCATTGCCTCACCTGCAGACTGAGAGGCTGCCTAACTCTGGGCAGAGTTTTGCTGTTTAAGAGGTGAGGGGAGGGGGGGTGGATGAGATGGCGCCCTTTCTTAGTTTACATTCGGGGGCCAGAAATTTAGGAAGGAGCCACCCACAGATTGTATCGCAGGGTGGAGTGTACAAAACCACTGCCTTACAGTTCATGCTAGCAAGGAATCCGAAGGAAGATTGTTCAGGATATGATATTCTGCAGTTCTCTCAAGTGTTTGCTTATCCCCTGTGCTGCATGAAAGCTGATGGGCACCACACCCTGCTAGAGTGATTGTAAGGAAAAGGTTGAAGAAAGGAGTGTGTTTACTCGGAGTACACTATCTGCTTGCGCATTCATCCACCGTTGAACAGAAGCTGATCTTCTAAGCTCAAATTCCCAACTTCCTAGTGATTTTTTTTTTCCCTTAAAGACCCCCATGTTTCGAGCAGTCCCTCTCTGCCAGGTGAATGGAATGTGTTCAGTATAATTTGTATTTCTGTTTTGATGGATTTTACCCATGTGGCTACCAGTCGGACATCATAATAGCTTGAATTAATGACTAGCACTCACACTTGGGTGCTACATTTCATCATGAAGCGGAGAGTGTGAGACAGGCAGCACCCTGCAGGAAACGGACACCTGCCACTTAATGTTTTGAAATCATGAAATCCACTCATGGACTCTTCGAGGCCCGGAAACCTCTGTATTATTGCAAAAGGAAATTGAGTTTGCTGGTGGCTTATGGGAATAAATTGACTGCTCGTAATGAAAACAGTGACTACAGGAAGCGGCTCTGCAGTTTACACGCTTTCCCTGTCTCTTCTTGCGTTACCTTTAAAGTCAACACCTGCTCCTTCTTGACTGGAACCTCAGCCCCAAGGATTCCCCAGTCTTTGCTTAGCCTTGGATTCAGTGCTTACAGTGGGTGTGTCTCTTTCCTGCTCATTCAGAAGGATCAGGAGAATTGTCCATCAGTGCCAGTGCACAAAGCCTTCTGCACTTAGCTCAAACAAGAGAGTGGAGTGGCTCTGAAGCAGACACACAATTTGGTTTTTAAAAAAGTTTAAGTACCCAGAAAATAGAAGGTTAAAGGCTACAGTGTCTGGTAGAGCAGAATGCTGCTAAAAGAAGGTTCTTTCTCATCTTAATTCATAACCTTCAGTGGCATGAGAGGAGATCAAACACTGGGAGGAAGGAGAAAGGAGTAATTGATTTATAAGGATCATTTTTTTTTAAATTATTTTCTCACATTGTTGTTCATTTTGATTTCTCCATTCAGGAGCACTCCCTGTTACTCTCCCACCCATAGCCCATGACCCTCTAGTGCCTTGCTCTTCCCTCCCCTGATTCGACCCCTCTGTCTCCCCCTCCCTGCTGTATGTCTTGGGTCTATAATTTGCCTGCTGGTTCAGTCTTTTTTTCTTGATTCTTTGTTTGGTTTCCCTCTATTCCTCTATAAGTGAAACCATCAGTATTTTTCGTTGTTTTTTTTTCTCAGACTTATTTCATTGAGCATAATCCCTTCCAGCTCCATCCATATTGCTGTGAATGGTATGAGTTTATCTATTTTGATTACCGAGTAGTCTTCCATTGTGTATATACACCACATCTTTTTTTTTTTTTTTTTTTAGACCAGGTCTCACTATTTTTGCCTGTGGAACCACAGGCTCATGTTGCCTGGGATACCACGGTCTCAAGCAATCCCCAGGTATCTGGGATTACAGGTGCACGCCACCATGCCCAGCTATTTTTTTTGGAACTAGGTTTCCCTATGTTGCCCCAAGCAGGACTTGAACCGCGATCATTGGTCTCCGCCACAGCTTTCTAGGCTGCCATTTACAGGCGCCACCAGCCAAACCACATTTCTTGATCCACTCGCCAATTTTGGGGACATTTAGGTTGTTTCCGTACCTTAGCTATTGTAAATACTGCTGCATTAATCATAGGAGTGCAGATTTCCTTTTGAGCTAATGTTTTCATGTCCTTTGGGTAGATTGGTAGATTCCTAATTGTGAAACTGCTAGATCATAATATGGTAGATCCATTTTTAGTAGTTTGAGAAACCACCACACAGCTTTCCATAGTGGTTGGACCATGTTGCATCCCCCCAGCTGTGTAAGAGGGTTCCTTTTTCTCTACATTCTTGGCCAGCATTTTCTGTTGCCAGTTTTTTTTTGCTATGAACCATTCTCACCAGTGGGAGGTGGTATCTCATTGTGGTTTTGATTTGCATTTCCCAATTATAAGTGATATTGAACATTTTTTCATATACATGTTGGCCATTTGCATTGCCTCTTTGGAGAAGTGTCTTTTTAGGTCTTCTGCCTGTTGTTTAACTGGGTAGTTTGCTTTGGTTTTTTGTGAGTTGTGTAAGCTCCTTGAATATCTTTGGTATCTTCCCTTATTAGTATGGAGTGCTCCTGGTCAGTAGGGTGTTGCTTTGTTTTGATTATTATCTTTCACTATACAGAAGCTTTTTATTTAGGATCATTCCTTTTAATTGAAATCCTAATAGTCTGTTTGACTAAATACAAAAAGCCAGTGTCAACAGAAACAAATGTAACAAGACAAATTAAAACTTTTATCTCTTCAAAAATTACCCAGATTTATCTTTATTTTTTATTTTAGAAATTAAATCAGGCCTATCTACCAAATCACATGTGAATGCTTCCTTGTTTTTTCCCTCAGAATCTCAGATTCTCCCCATTTTTAAAATTGGGTTGATTCTCTTGTTGACTTTGAAGAGTTCTTTATATGTTCTAGATAATAATCCTTTTTCAGATGTGCTATGGACAAAATAGTTTCTCTCAGTCTGTGGTTTATTCTCTTATTAGTACATTATAAAGCACAAAGTTTTTAATATTGACAAAGTCCAATCTGTCATTTTATTTTTCTTTTCAGGAGTCATACTTTTTTGTTGTATTTTAGAAACCCTTCAACAAACCCAGGTCACATAGAAAATTTTCTTATATTTTCTTTTAGAAGCTTTATTGTTTCATATTTATAAACAGATACACAATCTCTTTTGAAGTATATTTTATAAATGATATGTGTCTGGACTCACATTTTGACATATGGGTATCCATTTGTTCTAGCATTATTTGCTCAAAACTATACCTCATTTGATTGCTTTTACACATTTATCAAAAATTTGACACTGTATGGGTCTATTTCTGTGCTCTTACTCCTACTCCATTGTTCTCTCTGTTTATCCTTCTACCAGTATGACTCCATCATGATTGATGTAGCTACACAATAAATCTTAAATTCAGGTAGTATGACTCTGACACAGGTACTGTGGTGAAATTGGGGGGCCATGCCCCCCAGCATGGTAATGCTGCATTAGGATAGATAGCAGCAATTGTGGGTGGAGACTTGGAGAAGGGAAGTCAAGCCTTCTGGCGAGAGAAACAGAGGGGATTTAAGAGAGGGAAAGTTGGGGAAGAGAGAGAGCGCAGAGAAGCAGCAGGGAGCCTGAGACCTCAGTGCTACTGCTGCCATGTGCAGCAGACCATACATAGGTCTGGGCCAGTGAGGAGCTTGGGAAAGCATGTTGGAGAAACTTGTGACCCGTGTAAGCTGATTTGGAGACTTGGTGCTTGGAGACTTGCTTTAACCTAGAAACTGCAAAACTTGGGAATTGTCTAGAGACCTAAAGAGAATCTAGAATGCTGCTGTTTTCTTCCTGAGAAATCAGAAGTAGTTGCTGTTATATCAAATCAGTTTTGCTGGTTTCAGGCCACTTTAGAGTTGAAGCTGAAAGAGTGCAGAGCTGTGCCTTTTGGAGGCGGATTGATGATGTTATCTTGGTTTCTTCATTGGATTTGAATCTCCTGCATCTAAGGGAGAAACAGTGACACCATCTTGGCTTCTTCATTTGGCTTGAAGGTGGACAGTCATCATTTTGTGGACACACATGACTGAAGGACCCACATGTAGCTTTGGGACTAGAGACTGAACTGTGCTAAGATAATCAAAGAGGGTCCCTTGTACACTTAGTGACTTGTGTCTATTTTGTCCTCAGCGAATAAATCTTGTTTTTGCCTCTTTTTAAGATAGTTTGGTTTTGCTACTGCTCACATGGGCTGGGATGAACCTGAGGAGTGGCTAGACTTAAAGGGCCAGCTGCTCCCATTTGTAAGTTTAGTTAAGTACTCTGCTTTGTTTTCTTACCTGATTTCAGTTCCTTCACCTTTTTCAAAAATTATTTTAGCTGTTATAGCTCCTTGGCTTTTCCATAAAACTTTAATTTTTTTTTTTTTTTTTTTGAGACTAGGTCTCACTATTTTTGCCTGTAGAACCGCAGGCTCACGTTACCCAGGGTACCATAGACTCAAACAAGCCCCAGCCTCAGCTTGCCAGGTAGCTGGGATTACAGGCATGCACCACCACACCCAGTTATTTTTTTGGAATAACTAGGTCTCTCTACATGCCCCTGGCAGGACTTGAACTGCGATCCCTGGCCCCAGCCATGGCTTCCTAAGCTGCCACTTACAAGCATGCGCCACCATGCCTGGCTTCCATACAACTTTTAAAATTAGTTGTTCCTCTTTTCAAACCTGAGACTAGGTCTTGCTATTGTATATTATTAAAAGTTTCTGGATTCTTGGGGGAAAGCAGTATCTATTATTGATAGGTTTAGTGCTTTACAAATATCAGTGAGATCCAATTGTACATGGTGTTGTTTCAATCCTATATTCCTGATTCTTTGGTCTACTTATTCTAGATATTACAATGAGAAAAGCTTTGAATTCTCCAACTACAACTAGATGATTTGTCTATTTCCCTTCCAGTTTTTGCTTTATTTTTAGTTTTTGTCATCAGATGCATACATATTTATTTACTGTTACATCATTTTTAGTGACATAGCCTTTTTATAAAAAATGTTGTGTCCTTGTTTACTGTGGTAATAGCCTTCATTCTCCAGTCTGTTTTGCCTGATATTACATAGCCACTCTAGCTTTCTTTTGATTCATATTTGAATTGTATAACTTTTTTCATCTTTTTGCTTTTAATCAAGTTATCATAATTGAATTTAAAAAAAAATTTTTTTTTTGAGACTAGGTCTCACTATTTTTGCCCACGGAACAGCAGGCTCATGTTGCCCGGGGTACCACAGACTCAAGCAATCCCCAGCCTCAGCTTCCTAGGTAGCTGGGATTACAGGTGTGTGCCACCATGCCCAGCTATTTTTTTTGGAATTAGGTCTCGCTACGGGTCCCAGGTGGGACTCAAACCACAATCCCTAGCCCTGGCCTCTTCATAGGCTGAAGCTTACAGGCACAAGCCACTGTGCCCAGCCTGAATTCAAATTCTTATAGGAAGTGTACACTTGGGTTATTTTTTCAATCATTCAGAAAATTATTTGCTCATTTAGCTCACTTACATTTAATGTAATTCTTGCTATGTTGAGATAATGTAACCTTTTATCTGATTTGGTTTTTTTTGTTGTTTTGTTCTTTCCTCCCTTCTTTTAAACAATATGCTAGTAATAGTTTTATCTACAGTATTTTTTGCAATCTACTGGATTATAAAGTACTTGTTTGCACTATATTTATAGTCAGTATTTTGTCATTTCAGTTAGAGGGTAGAAATAATACCTTATAAGGTCCTTTGCCTTAACATTTCAGCTGTCTTGTGTTACAGCTACATATATTGGGAGTCCCTTCAGACAATATTATATTTTTTAACTTTCTGCCCAGATATACTTTAAAAAGAATATTTTGTTATGTCTACCCAGATATTTATCTGAATGTCTCCCTTTACCCCTAATTTCCTATTCCCTTCTGATATCATTTCGTCTTTGAAAACTTCCTTTACCAAGTCTCTGCTTCTGTTAGCTTTCCTTCCATTAATTTCCTCCTACTAGTTTTTATTTCAGTTTAGTTCCTGAATTGATGTTTTTGCTAGATCTAGAATTCCAATTTGATGATTATTTTTAACATTTTAAAAATGCACGCTTCTGACTGCAACATGCTGAGAAGTCCCTCACAGTTCACATTATTGTTTTCCTATAAAGTAATGCTTTTTTTTTTTTTTTTTTTGCTGTTCACTGTATCATTATTTTTCCCTTCTTAAGCAAGTTTGCTTACAATGTGTTTCAATGTGGTATCTTTTTCTCATTTGGGCTTTCTAAATTTCTTGAATCTGTACATTTAAGAATTTAATCATATTTGGAGTAGTTTTAGCTGTAATTTCTTGAAGTACTTTTTTATCCACTCATGCTTTGTTCTTTAATTCTAGAACTCCAATGATTCAAGCCGTTCCTTGCTGTCCCATGGGTCACTGAATTCCTCTCTTTTTGCTTGATCCTTTTCACTCTTTTTCTGAAATTGCATCATTTCTATTGATCTTTCAAGTTTACCTTTAGTCATCTTCATTCTGCCATTGAGGCACTCAGGTTTCAAACTTTTTGGTTATTAAATTTTTAACTGAAAAATTTCCATGTCATTTTTCTTTGCATCCTCTAGCTTGAACAGTCTATTCCAATACCTCAATTAATTACAATTTTAAACTTATTTCATGAGTGTTATATTCTATTTTAGTAAAATTATTATTGATTGCTTCTTTTAGCATTTTATAACACTTTAAAATCTTTGTCAGCTATTCCACTATCTTTAGTTCTTGCAGGTTTTGTTTTCATGTGTAAGTTGAGACTTCCATGGTTTGTTTGTAGAGCAATTTTGGATTTTGTTCTGGCTATTTTAAATTTTAAATGTTGTGAGACACTGTCTTATTGAAATCCTTTGGAGAGTGTTGTTTTGTTTTAGCAACTAATTATGCTAATTATATCGCAGCCCCAGGTTAGAAACTCAGCTTCAATACTAGGTCATTCTCAACATATTTGCAGTCATTTTGGTCTGTTGCATGTGTCCATCCTCTAGGGGTCAATCTGGGAACTGGGCACAGGTTTCTCAGCTCAAGTCTCTGGGGTATGGTATGCATACAGTGAGGGTGAACCTAGGTGTCCCCGAAGCAAATATATGGGTTTGCTTTTCTAGCTCTTCCCAATTCATTACCACCTCCATAACTGTCGTCTGGGTCAGACACTGAGGGAATGAACTGAGGGGAAAGGAATTTTGCCTGCAGGCTCCTATTGCTGCTGGAGCTGCCATCCCTGCTACCACTGGGCCTAGAGCAAAGGAGAATTGAGGGGAAGGGGGGGGCACTCATGTCTACACTGAGCTTCTGGGAGTATCTACTCAGTGTTCCTTAGCCCCATCTCTCCTGGGCTCTCTTGTCCGCCATGTAATGCCGTGTCTAGGGTCTGGGCTATGCTGGAGTGAAAGAGGTATTGCCGCCACCAGCATGGTGATGCTTTGAATTCAGTCTCCTTCCCAGACAGTCCATTGCCATTTACCTTGTGTCTTCAGATGGCTGTGCTCTTCACATTTTGCAGTTGCATTCAGAGGGAAAGGAAGGGCGCTGTGTCACCCAGAACCAGACTCACTGATTGATATTATTTAACATTTTTATTTCCTAGTTAACTCATCTTTAAATACAGAACAACAGTTGATAATGTAAGAACTCAGTTAAGTGGCCAAATTTAATTTTCAGTTTATTCTGCTGGCCCTGTTTATGCCTGCATTTACATAAACTACAGACGATGCTATTTTGGTTTCTTCTTTTGATGAGATAATTCTCACTGCATTTTTTTCCCTGCACTTTCTGTCTAGCCTCCTGAGTGAATGTAGTCGTTATTTTGTGTGTGTGTGTGTGTGTGCGTGTGCGTGCGCGCGCCGGCCTGCCTTTGAGGGGTGATTTCCAGGGAGCACAGCCCTTACATATCATCTCTTGGTAAGGCTGATTGGGACAGTGAGTCTGGGCATAGCTCAAATGAGTACAACACACCCACCGTGCAGCTGCCATCAGTTTGGACTCAAGATGGAAAAAAAAGAGATGGGGATCCTCACTGACGAGCCCTTCAGTTTCCGTTTGCACACACCTTAAACATAATTAAACTACAGCTGATATTTTCAAACAGCAGCCTTTTGAACTTACCAAGTTGGGTGTAATTTCAGAAGAAACTTCTATGGAATTCTCTTAAGATGGCAACCTTAGCAAAACTCACACCTGATGTAGTTCAACTGGCAGTGGTCTCGGGCACACTCAAGAGTGAGGCAGGATTTCAGCAGAGGGGCAGATCCATTTATTCAGGGCCCACATTGGAGTTTAATGACCCCTGTAGCGTTCTTATAACCGTGAGTGATTGAGAAATACTCAGCCTTTGCTTGAGACCTGGGGATATGACAGTGTAGCCTCGGTCACTGTGATCAAGTGGAAAGACTGAGACCACAGTGTAGTAAGTTAACTGAGCCCAGACTGGTTCCTGCTTCAAGGTGGGGATAGGACCAGGCTGCGAGTGCCCTGCTCTAGCACCCCTCAATCTCACTCGACCTCTTATTCAACTATAAAGCACCCTGTATGCTTACCTTGCCGTGTGCAGAAAAGAATAAGTGAGAAAATATATAGGGAACTGCCAGATTTTATGTGATGTTTTTGCAAGTGTTCACTGCCAAAATACTTAAACAGATTATAAATAGGACATGTATGGTGAATTAAGATGAGCAGCAAATATGTCCACTCAAACATGACAGAACTCATGGAAGGGCTGAAAGAGGTCTCTGGAAGACCAGACTGGGTCCCTAACAGCCCCGAGAGTTTGATTTTGCACAAAGGTACTACGAATCAGGGATGCCCAGGTGTTTTCCTCTGTTTCTCCCTTGACTCTGTCAGCCAACTAGGACACACTTCTCAGGACACCCAGAAAGTCTGGTTACTACTACCTTCTCTCCAGCCACTCCAATCACCATATACGCAGACTCACACTTTAGACTCAGAGCCCACATATTCAAGGATCCACTGGGTCCCGGCACCAACAACTGGAAAATTTATTCACACATAATTTACTTTCACTGGAAAGGTCAGGTTTTTGAACACAAAACCTCCTGAGAGGGCAGCGGCTGGCCTACCCTGACCTGGCACATTCTGGCCCCTGTGGTTGCCCTCGGGCTCCTTCTCAGGGGTTACTCATGATCAGCAGTGGCATGGCGTGGGACTCAAGGTGCACTCCCAGTGCTGCAGGAAGTGTAAGACTTGAGTGTGAGGTTGTCCACTCATGAGTCAGGGGTGGACACGTGTCAGGGGTGGGCCAGCTGACCCATTTCTCCTCCCTCCTTTGCAGGTTACCTCCAGTGAGAAGCAACTAGAGAGTCTCAAGAATGCGGGCGGCCTCCTGCAGGCTCTGGAGTGGCTGACCCCGGCTGGTGGGTAAGTAGGCCCAGGAGACCAGTGTACACACTCTGCCCTGTTGCTTTCTTGTTCACACCCTCCTCTTCCTACTCTGCTCCAGCGGCCACCACCTTCCAGCCTGTCAGTTCCCAGAATGACCATCACTGTGTGTCCCAGCTCTATAGGTGTGGGGTGTCTGGTGTGTGTGCGAAAGGAGATGAGTAGAATGCCTTAGCCCTGCTGAGGTGGGGGAGGCAATAGTCCCATCTGCAGGGAAGAAGGGGAAGGGAATGGTGACCAGGAGGGAATACCAGTGGAAGATGTGATGCAATTTGTAATAAATGCCAGACAGACCCGGTCTAGGCACACATTTGCAGCCTGGCCCAGTGGCCTCATCACTGAGGGGCCCAATCAGGCTTGGGTTAGGACCAATAGCTGAGTCCACACTATAGCACTAGGCAGCCTTCCTTCGCCAGATCTTCAGAGAAAACCTGGAACCTGCAGAACCGTATTTGACAACCAGGAGCTGACATGGTGAGGTTGGGCCAGCCTCCCTCCTCAGCACAGTGAGTGTCAGAACATCCTAAAAGCGCAGTCCACAGACCAGAGCCACCCTGTCAGGGGTGTTAAAACAGGAACCAGCATCTCGTCCAGCCCCACAGTGATGTCGAGGCCTGACAAGTGAGGGAGGCTGGCACAGAGGCCGCAACCCACAAAGACATGGCCCCCTCTCCACCAAGGGGAAGGGCTTAGGGCTAACAGGTTTTTACACTCTGATCTCAATGTTTGTGTCCAGTGACTGAAGGAAAATAGCAGGGTGGTGAAAGAGGTTGTTAGGTGTGTGTCTTTAGCCCTGGGGCTGTGACAGCTCCTGTACAAGGTAGGGCTCTGGGATTTGTTCCATGACTTGGTGCATGAGTTACCCTGCCTTCCTCAGGGCACTGTCCCCAGAGCCGAGGGAGGTAGCCAGAGGCCTGGGTAGTTACACCACCTCCCCTCCCCCACCCCCCAATTCCAGCTGTTCTCCCTGCCCTGGGAAGAAAGTCTCACCTCTGATGGGGTACTCAGCCTTCATTAGGCTTGCAGGATGTGGAGTAATGCCTGCTATTTGATAGTTTTCCATTAAATCTGCTTCTGGGTGTTTGATATCAATTTGGAGAAAATCATGTGATTGAAATATGGCTGAGGTGAATCTGGAGAAGGCTCAGTTCCAGCCAGCCTGCTCATTTATAATCTTGGATTGGGTAGGGGAGGGTACCGTCTCCTAGCCTACCCCCACCCCCTCTCCTCTTTAGCTAAACCAGAGTAAGCCCTTTCTTGGACATGGTTGCTGTGAGGCGAAGGGAAGCACAGGCTAACTTTGACGGGAAAGGCTCCTCCTTGCCTGCTGGTCCTGTGGCGTATGGTGTAAGGCGCAACAGACTCCCTGGGCTGCTAGACTGGTCTGTGAAGTGTGAGTGCCCTCCATCCACCCTGGCCTATGCAAACAGCTGTGAAGCTACCCTGAGCTGTGTGGAGGAGAGTGCGGGAGAGACAAGGGGAGAAGCGCAATTCAGTGGATTGTTCGAGAAAGCCCTTCCTCTCCAGAGCCTGCCTGCATAGGACTCCCTTGCAGGGGACTCCCTGCCCTGCCTGCATGGGACTCTGTCTGCCTTCTGGCCGAAGCCAGCACACGCGTACTTTGCATCAGTTCAGAGAGCTGGACCCAAATTTGGACTGCATGTGTCCAAGCAAGCTAAGTGCCCCATGAGGCTGGCTGCCTCTACTATCCCCTCACCCAACGGGCTGACATCAAAAGTGTTCACAGCAGGCACATTTGTGTTGGGTGGAGAGGTTGCTACTCCAGAGCTGTCATATTTGGGTTTTGTTCAGACGCCTTCCCACAAACCTTAATGAGTGGCTGGCAGCGTTCTCAGTTCTGACGTGGCTCTTCCAGGGGTTGGCGGTGCCCTCAGGGGCAGTCACCGGGCCTCAGGGGCTGCTCTGGCTGGTGGGATGGGTGGCATGGCCCCACCAGACCAGTCCCCCCTCAGCCAGGAACATTCCCACAATCCCTTGGAACCTTTGATGCGCAGAGAAAGAATGCACGGCACCCTCTCCAGATCACAGCCTTGGTCCACCTCTTTTATGCAGCGCCCTCCTCCCCATCTATTTGGCAGCAGCTCTATTTTTGTGCAATCAAGAGTGTGCCCCAAGCTAATTTTATACTTCAAGGCTCACTGCTATGTGTCATACTTCTCTTTGCTAGCAGTTGTTAAGGCACAGGTTTAGAGTGTCTCAAGCAATTTGCTCCAGCAACAAAATTTCCATTAAGCTCTTAATTGCAGCTCCACACCTAAGAAGAGTAAGAAACCAAAGCTCCTGGCTGACTGGCCAGAGGTAACAATGCAGCTGGGGAGTCAGTGGCCAGGGAGCGTCCCGGGCCTCTGCTGTTCCGTGGTCAGCTGCAGACAGGTGCGGGGCAGGCCCACCTGGGCCTGGGTGGGGCCAAACTGCGCTCTCTGAGTTGTCCGTGCTCCTGGCCAAGGCGCTTCAGAGCGAGTGCTCAGGGGCTCAGGCCTCGCTAACGGGTGCAGCAGGGCCAGTGCTGAGCCCCACTAGGACTGCGAGCGGATGGCTTCCGAGCCCAGCGTCCAGGAATGCAGTTTCTACTGCCTGTGATGACAGCTCTAAGGAAACAGCTGGTCCATCAGCTGCTTAGGTGTAAAAAAGACCAGCCCTACCAAAGAGGCAGGTGTTTCATCAGGAGATGCCCAACTGGTCTACTTTGGTTTCTCTCACAGTTCATCTGCTGACAGTGCGGTGGCTTCATTGGCCCTGGAGATCCTTCAAGTGGCTGGACGGTAGGCAAGAAGGCACTTAGCCCAAGTTCACTCTGCTGCACCAGACGCCGCACACTCATCACATCGTCTCCTACACCTGTATTTGAACCTAATAAAGTAAGCTGAACCTAGAACTTATTGGTTGAGGTGCCCTCACTACCTCTGAGCCGTGGAAAACCCATTCAGACCAAATCTGGGAACCCCAGCTTTGCTCAGTTCTCTCGATGTTTTTACCCTGTGTGGGTCAGGTAGGCCTCCTCTGAAGCCTACATGGCCTGTGCTCAAGTGGATGAGGAAGTCTCTTCCCACAGCCTACTGTAAGCATCTCTTCTGAGTTAATGGCAGGACTAAGCGTGAAGACGCTCCCTGCTGCAGCTCTAGAGCAAACCTTCGGGTTTGGTTCTTCCTCCCACATTTACCTTCCTGGCAACCTCCAAGAATCCTTTTGGTGCCTGGCAAGACTTCACTAACAGGCACAAGTAGTTAAAATTTGCCTAAAGGAATGCAAAATCCAAGAACAAGAGCTTCCTTGAAGGACTGCCCATCTAGATGGTGTGATGGCATCAAGGTAGAACCCTTCCCCCACTTCAGTTACCCTTAACCTTTTCAGCTTCTTCCTGCATTTCTTTAGAACCTGCTACGTAAAAAGCCCGGGAAGTATTTGGTGTGCACTTGCAGGAAGGTCTTAGGACTGCTGTACTGATGAAGGCTTTACTTTTCAGTCTGGACTGGAAGGTGGGAGTGGCTCCTTGCCAGCTCCAACTAGGAGAGCCGTTGCTTGGTGCCTGTGCCACTGAAGCCTCAGAATGAAATTAGACTAGAACAACGGCTGACATCCCTCCGTTTCAGTGCTGAGAGGACTTGACTCCAAAAATATCGCTGCCCCAAACCTAGATGAGACTCTGTCCTAAGCGACCATCACATAGGCAGAAAGGTAAGATAGCCAGACATGTTAACCCGGGAGGCACTAGATGCGCCTCTACTGCGAGAAACTGGTGACAGTCACAGCCGCTCCCAATGATCTGGGTTGTTTACCAGCTTTCATCCGGCTCGCTAATGAAATGGCAGCTGAGTCCAATTCCACCAAAGCTGGTTATCTCATTCTATTCCCGCCACAACTGCAGACCAGGCCTTCTTAGCTTCATCCAAAGGTGAGATTCAAGAGGAGCAGCCAGTCAACTCACCCAAGACCCCACAGCTCTGTTGAACTCAGGACTCTGACTCTATAACCTGTGTGTGTTGTCTGTGACCTGCCCCAGAGCAGGGCCAGGGGGGCCCCATTCAGGGCTCAAGCAGCATAAAGTTGAGGTGTAAAGGGAGTGTCCCACCTAGGAGCGGTCACATTCACTTGATCCCTCAGATTCGATTTCCCATGGGGAGGAGGCCCCACGCTAAGTCCCGCTGGGCAGTGTGCCATTACCAGGCTGTGTGGTCATGTGGCCCTTGCCTGGCTGGGCTTGCTGTATCCCTGGAGGTAGGGAAGGAGCTGATGGAGCAGCCAGAGGCCTGGCCTTCAGTTCTAGTTGTCTTGTCGTCCAGGTTCAGGCAGACGCCCAGGAAACTCCTCGTCTCCATTCAGTCCTTGGGTAAACCTCTCTGGGGTTCGGGGCCTTAAGTTTTTCCAGAAAGAACTTCAGAGCAGTTAAGATTGTTTTCCCTTTTGGTTTGAGCAGGGAGGAGTGTTTTATTAAAGGTAAACAAGGCAGGTTTTAACACTCCATTACTGTTCTAATTGAACAAATCCTGCCCCTGTGGCCTGCTTGAGGAAAGGGTTATCTCAATTTCAGGCAAGGAGACGATGGTTCCACGTACTGCCAACAACACTTAGCTCAATGCCAAGGGCAGTCAAGCCACCTATGGAAACCTCACCAGTTTGAGGCTAGAGCCCCCTGGAATTAGGCGATCCTTTGTTGTTGTTCTCACAAGTGTCAGGTGGACAGCAGCAGCTCAGGGCAGGGGAGAGGAGTAGGCTGGCTGAGACTGAGGTTTGTTACCCTCGAACTCCCCATTTGAGAGGCCCATACCCCCCCCCCTCATATTTGGCTTCTCGACTGGCTCCAGTTCTGAGTAAAGCTTACACATTTGCCCATCGTCAGATTGGGTTGTGGCAGTAATGAGGAACCCAGACCTCTACTCGCCTCTCCCCATCCCTCCAGAGGTTTCAGCAACTTGCTAATTAACTACAACCCACTTGCTGAGCTCTTTCAGGGACGGTGTCCTGAAGTTGTAGAGAGTCAGCGAAGGAGACAGCAAGGGCACCTTCTTCCCCACCACTAACATGAATCCATACAGGAACTGACAAGTCCTCCGGGCAGCTATGGTAGGAGATCTGTAGGATGCAGCAACAGATTTTACTTTATTATAGTTTTGTCTATTTGCTCAGCTTGTCATGTTTCCCAGGTTATCACGCGGTTTTCCCATCGATTCTGTAACTACATGGCAGGCATTATTTCTGTCAAAGTGGGGCCTGGCGGTAAAGGCTCTGCCCAGGTAGAGACAAAAGAATCTGGGGTCTATTCTGCCTCCACCCGAAGAAAGAAACTCCTTTTTCCTCCCTCCCCTAACAACAGAAAAATATAAACCTCAGATACATATGTATATGTAAGGGTTCAAGTAGAAGCCTCAGGAACGAACTGATAGGGGAGGCAAAGAAAAGTATAAAAATCCTGGTCACTTGGGAGAGCTGTCTGGCGTGGAAATAAGACTAACCAAAGTTTAGGTGGACCCAATAGCTCCAAGTTTCTATTGGGCTGAGGAGGGAAGAGTAGGAACTAGAACTATGAAGTCAAGGTTGAGAACAAGGACTAAGGAGACACAGTCATGGAGGACTCTTCTGAAAAGACTGACCTTTTGTATGTGGATCCTGGTACACTACTGAGGCTTGAAGTAAGGTGGTAGACTGGAGATCACACTGGATGCTGATGGGTAGAAAGCACTACCTTTTTAGTCTCACCCACCCTCTACAATCATTTAGTACTTGCATTTGGTGATTAATTCAAGGCGATTAATTCTTACTGCTAGTACAAAAGAACTGAAACAGTGGGTTGGCTCTCGTTGGTTTCTAAACCAAACGCCACCAATCAATCTTGTTTTTATTACAGTTATCAAAACATTAAAGAGCATAGTTACCTCAAAATCTTTCAATGTCAAGAAATCAAAAATTAGTCTTAATGTCTAGAACAATGCTCCAGCATGGAAAAGCTACACTATGGCTCAATGGCAATCACTGCAATGGAATCAAATATCTATGTATCTCACTCTCCAGGCAACCACTATTCGAACTTCTTAGCATCCACTCCCTTCCTAGCTCTACTTTAACCATCCACAGAAGTTCATTGAAAGTTTGTCCTTTTCTCTGAATCAAATCCTCTGCTATGGACTTGACACTTTTGTTTAGTATGTGAGATACACCTGTACTGTGCATGAAACTGACCTCTCAACGTACTATATTCATAAAATAGCCAGGTTTTGGCTAAAGTGACTATCGGACACATGGGTGTGGGCGGTTACCCCAGCGTCCTAAAGCTAGAGGCAAAAGAAAAATCTTAAAACTGTTGATGGTCATAGATTTTTTGTCTACATTAATATCCAAATCCCTTTACACTTCCTTTACTGGCTCTCAAGTATATGCATCTTGTTCCCTACCTCTAGTTTTACAGTTAGGATTTGACGGTGGCTACTGGCCCTTTGTTGCCCTTAATGATAATTGTAGGAGCACCTTGCTGGATTCACTTTCGTACTGTTTTTAAATGAACCACTATAATGATAGTACTAGCGAAATTCTGAAAATGTTTTTAGTTGTAAAGAGTTTGTTAAATCAAGTACTCCGCAGTGGTCTTTTGTGTTCAAAGCTCAACTCGCTAATTCTAAACTGCTTGAAATACTGGCTGCCTGTTATCCATAGGAAGCAGAACCTGAGACCTACCACCTCATCAGTATGCAATATTTCCAAATTATGTTTACTGAGATGCACAGTAGGTTTCACATTGATTTATGTGCTTTGGGGGTTATCGGTTTAAACTTCTATAAAATTTTCTTTTTTCTCCAATTACATCTTAGACCACAGTGAAGAACCTGAAACTTTCATAAAAGGTTCGCTGCAGCTCGAGCTGATTTTTTGTTCCAATGTTTATCTAATAATGGTTATGATCTTACTAAAAATACTCAGTAACAGCGCTCCTACAATGCAAGTACTAGCAGGTACACTGACTCTGCCCTCAGGGGTGAACTAAAAGCTAGTCAGACCTACCACCGGGATGAAGAAGGCCCCTTCTGCTTCTCTCTGATTACGTTCAGATAAACATCAAGCTAATATCATCTTAATTATCTGTTCAAAGTAGAGTTGAAGGAATTCCCCTCTTCAAATGAGTCACACTTACGTGAAGGTGCTTCAATTCCAAATCCAAGGATTTAGTTCATTACCTAAATGGAATGAAACTGGCGTTTGGGAGTAGAGAATGCCTGTTCGAAGACTGGAGGCTGTGGTCACTTGAGTGAAAAGGCCAGGATGAAGGAGTCCTAGCCATAGGCTATAAACCCAGATTCCTTTAGCTTGAAAAGAATCTCCTTCTACAAGCTCAGGGTCAACTGCTAAAAACTTGGCAAATAGTCACTACCCTCACCAGCCGCTTAGTAACTAGGAAAAATAAGTGACACGATTGAATGAATTAAAAGTTTAATTCTGAGCCATTTTTATATCCGTATTTTCTCTTGAAGCATTTTTATCACAGCAGGTTACAACAACTTTGGGATAAAAGGCAACTGGTAAACTGTTCAAAACAAGGTTCCAAATAACACCTCTTACTGATTTACCCTACCCCATACATATATCCCAAATAAAGTTTTTGATCAAAAACATGAAATAGATCCACCTGCTTATTTTAAGCATATTAAAAAGGAAACTAATTGGACCATTTCTATTTGTCTATTTTATACAAAAAGGCTACACAATGTTACACTTTATTCAGATTACAATTAGAGTGATTATGAATTAGTGTTCTACACCGTTACTCAATTCTTAAAAATTAGAAATTGCTGTAGCAGTATTCACTATAACTTAACACTACAAGAGACTTAAAAAACTAACAGTTACTGCAAAAAAAAAAATTAAAGAGCTACTTCAAAGCAAGCAAAGTCAGTACCATTACAGATATAAAAAAAAAATTAACAAGCAAGGCTAGAGTTTGATAAATTCCATCTTGTGATCCATTCTTGTGTATTCTTCACTTCTTGAGTCACTCCCAAAATCCATTTGTATTGTTACTCCTCGACCAAAAAGGACCAGAACAAAAAGTTTTACTTCAATTGTTCCCATAGGAAACTCAGCTTGGTTAGTGTGTCAGGCACTTTCTGAGATACCAGCCCACCCCTCGAGCCCTCTCAGCAACTCTACAGGCCAATCACAATGCAAGTTCAGACAATACAGCTGTGTAAAGAGAGAAAGGCTGCTATTAATGTTTAAAACAGCAAATGTTACTCATTTGAGTATTTAGTTGCAAAAGCTGTGGCAAAAAACATTAAAGTCAATAACTTCCACACATGACCACGTAATAACCAGAAATCTGAGAACATTCAAATGTTCCAAGACATCTTTCAGAGTATCTTTTTGTGGCAGATTTACAAATAGGCCTAAATCACTCCCACCCTACCCAACCAGGTCTTTCTGAAGTTCTGTAGGCAGAGTGAAAGTATTTTACCCAAACTGGCTTTGTAACTTCTTACCTAAAGGATGATTTACAGGTCAGTATCAAACCAGGCCAGCTGATTGCTGTCACCTGGAGGCAGCCCGTCCATGAGGTCCTGGGCGTGCCCTAGATCTGGCAGCCCATCAACGGGGTAGTCAGCACCAGGGTGGTGGCCACCCATCTCATGCTCCATCATTGGATCCATACCCAAGGCGTCCTGGCCGTATCCACCAGAGTGAAAAGAACGATAGCTGGGATCTAGAAGAGTAAGAGTCAACAGTCAAGGGAAAGAAGGGGAAAAAACTGAAAATGAAAATAACAAATATTGGGGTAAGTTCTAACGTCAACAAAGTTGTGAGTCCATGTGATGTAAGTAAGGCTCAGGAAACTTTCTAACGAAACCTTAAGGGCTGGCATTTATTTATATCGTTGTCAAGGTGAAACCCCAGTGGTTTTTAAGAAATGAAAGCAACATTATGAAAGTTATGGATAGTCTATCCCATGACTCCAGATTAGCTTTACAGAACACCCTGATACTACAACTATGTAAAAAAACCCAAGAGCTGAATTTAGGGACTGGCGTTTCCCACTCTCTCACTTCCTGGGGAGATTGTAGGAATTCTGACCCCCAAAAGTGCCAAACAATTTGTAACGTACACTACAGGGTCCCACAGTAGTACTTATTTGTTGGTGTGATCCAGTTGCTGACTCAGGAATTTAAGAGCTGCCTTTAATTGCCACTAATTTCCTGCCAACATTGGTTTCTCAGATGAGCAACCCAGATCTTTTGAGAAAGCCAACTGGAACTTAGGGGCTTGATCTGCAGTTAATTCAAAAATGCGAGACACATACCATCCTGGCGATATCCAAGGGGTTCTCCCTGGGCACCAATATCAAGTCCAAGATCAGCAGGCTAGATAAGTTGATACAAGGCAAGGAAGCAAAGTGAAAATTCTCAGCTTAAAAAAATGAACACTTATAAACGACCACTGATGCCCAGAAAATGTTTTCAAATATACTAAGTAATTACTACATGTTATTCTAGGTGTTAGATACAAAACAGAGTACCCCCAGCAGGCGCTGATGACATATAGGCTGTGTTATGAGGGAGTTTTTTAGTCTGAGCAGCTGAAGGGCAAACTGCCATTAAACTGAGATGGAGAACAGTCTTGAGGAAGGGGGTGGGTAGGGAAAGTCAGAGCTCATCAAGTTAGAACATGTTACCTCATGAAAACTTGGCTAACACATTACATGAAAAAAGGGCAAATGACCTGAAACGATGTACAGGAGGATCTCCAATTATTCAACACCTATAGATCTACTATGTAACAAATGAACTTTCAGGGTTCATAATAGAAATTCAATTAGAAAAGCAAACATAAGTATCAATTGGTCTCTACTGTCCCGTTTGAAAAATATCCTTTAGTCTACCTCGAGAGTTCTAAAGCAGCCAACTTTTTTTCCCTCATAGTACTTGATGAGACAGTAAAGAATGAAAACTCAAATATCAGGGACATGGAAAATAAAATGTGTACTGAAATGTTTGCGCGAAAACCACAAAATGCCTTACCCACTCCTGAAAGCTACCAAATAAATACTGCTCACCTCATTCCAAGCCATTGGCTCCGTTCTGAAGAGAGAACTTGTCAGTTCAACTGAAAGCCTTTTCTTGTAATCCTGTGGCTTGTCCTCAGACATTCGGAACAAAACAGCAGCTGCGTATGTTGCTGGGGAGGGAAAAAAAGGCCCTTAGGAAAAGCTGAGGCTTCGCTGTACATTGCCAGCTAAAGACTTTGGTTCCTTTTCTACTTACCCACACCTTCATTCCTAGAGTGAAGTAATTCTGTCAGAGGAGCTGTGGCTCCCTCAGCTTCAATAGCTTCTGCGGCTTCCTTGTCCTGAGCAAGTTCACAGAGGACCCCCGCAGCTACTCTTTGGATATTTTCAATGGGAGAATAAAGCAGCTAAGGAGAAAACATAAAAATCTAATCAAATCTGAAGTTGAAACATGATTAACACCCCAGTATGGAGCAAACCTTCTCAAATCAGAGAGCCTCGAGGCAACATTCACAATAGTTTTATTAAATCAATCTATGTTCTTGGATATATTCAGTGCTCTGGAACACTTTTCTAAAATATATTTTGCTACAATTCAGAAAATCCAGAGTCGGCTACCTATACTTCGGCAACCCAGAACAAGCTTTCCTTTATCTAAAACTGAGCACCCCTAAGAAGCAAAGTAAAAAATTTTCCCTCTTGATGCACTAAATCTCAATGTTTATTGTACAGCACATAAATGAAACTTTGATATATTCAATTTAAAGGGCAACACACACATCGATGTTTTCCACTTTTGCAGGGAATCTGGATAATCATTTCATAAATGGTGATATTAGATGAGAAAGGTTGCTATCTATATTGTCCAATTTCCTGAAATTGTATTAAATCCAACATACCTGCACAAACAATGGAATGGTATTTAGTCCTCTGATTACAATTCGGTTGTGAACATCCCGAGCTAGGATGTGAAGGGCCCCAGTGCAACCTTCAACTATTTCTTCCATGCGGACACCCTCCTGTCAAAAGAAAAAAATGAGTGTGGGGGTGGTTAAAAAATAGGGTATTCTCCCATATAAAATTGAAAAGCTTTCTGTTCTGGGTAGCTATTACTAGACTGGAGTTATATTAAATATTCAGAGTTCCCCATAACTTGCTATTAGTTCAGGATTGAAAGAAGAGTCCATGAAGTCGAATGTTACTGAAAGGGGGACTCATGGCAGCACTAATTCTAAGCAGTACCAACCACCCCTGGACATAGCAAAGTACAGCTTCAATATATGTCTGAATCCCAAGGATAACTTTCTTACAGTGAGAGCACCAACCACTCTGGGTAAAAGGAATATACAAAGGAAAGACACAAAAATGAGAAATTAACACTCAGATTATGTTACTATTTTTCTTTCACGAGTTCCCTCCCCTCTAATTTTGTACATTTACATGTATTTGGTTAAAACTTAGCAAAGTTTTATCACCAAATTCTAAAATTACCGAGCTGCTAGTAGAAATCAACTCATCCTTTCCAAGATAATTAAACTATTCTCTGAGCTCTATGAATGATTTTGATTCTGCCACTTGTAGCAGCTTTTGTAAGGAAGTAAAATTCGTTTTCACAGAAGATTTAAAATAAAAAGTAGCTGGGCATGGTGGCTCGTGCCTGTAAGCTTCAGCCTATGAAGTGGCCAGGGCTAGGGATCGCGGTTCAAGTCCCGCCTGGGGCCCGTAGCGGACCTAGATCCAAAAAAATAGCTGGACGTGGTGGTGTGTGCCTGTTATCCCAGCTACCTGGGAAGCTGAGGCTGGGGACTGCTTGAGTCTGTGGTAAGCCGGGCAACAAGAGCCTGCGGTTCCACGGGCAAAAATAGCGAGACCTAGTCTCAAAAAAATAAAAAATAAAATAAAAAGTATCCTTTGAATTTTATTAAGCCACCTCAAGAAGACTGAGCCCACATCCAAAGTAATGAATGAAAAAGCCAAAGTTCCCTAATGAGTGAACAAACATAACTAGCATTAAGGGATTATCAAAATCTGTTCTCGGAGGTCTAGCTTTAAAGTAACCTAGTTAAAATATCTTTGAAGGTCTGAGTCTTAAAACCTGAGGAATCAGATGTTTTTAGATATTTGTAATGATTGCAAATAGACATCAAAGGCTGAGATTCTGGGTATGTTAAATATTTATAGGTAAAATTCATGTTGTGGCACAGAATAAGCTTTGAAATTAGAAATTTGGATTCAAATTATGGCTCTGCTACTTCCTAAGGAGGTGAACTTTTATATAGATCAACTGAAAGCACTGATATACCTAACCTTAGTGCATTAAATCACACTCCATATTCTCCTGTAAGATTTATAATGCAAAGAACTTCCCCAAAAAAGCATACTAAGGGCCACGTTAATGTCAGTTTTTTTAGTCATCAGCCAGCAGCACCCTTATCCACCAAACAGGATGAAGAGAGCCAATGATCAAAGTAGTTCAGGATCTTATGGATTTATGTCTCCCTTTTAAATAGCCAGATGTCACCATTATGATTTACCTACCACAAACTGCTGCTGTGTTCCACCCATGGATGTACGGCGCTGGGTATCCTGATGTGCACGAACCAGCAACTGAACTAGTCGTGGAATGGCACCCTGCTCACGTAAAGGTGCATGATTTGCGGGACAAAGGGCAAGGTTTCGAATCAATCCAACAGTTGCCTGCAGATAAGAACAAAGAACTGATGTACTTTCTTAGCATAAAATTCCCCCCACCGTAAATCTCCATTGGTATCACTTGAAAATAAAACTCACTATAGAAAAACTAGAACCATGCCACCATCCAAGCCAATACTATTTACTAAAAAATACAGTTCTTATTTATCAATTCCTTTTGCCTGGACAACCATCACTGCTTTGTATTCGATTCTGCACTCTTCTACTTTTTACCTTTATCAGAGGCCAATGGGATGGTGGGTGTAAGAGCTTAACCACAACTGGTAGTCCATAGTGAAGGCGAACAGCATTCTGGGCCATTTCTGCTTCTTGGTGTCGGCTGGTGAGATGACGAAGAGCACAGATGGCAGGCTCAGTGATGTCCTCTCTGTCACCGGCACGAAGGACAGTACGCACAAGAGCCTCTATTCCACCCACTTGGCACACCATCATCTTGTTCTTGTAATTATTGCAAGTGAGATTAGAAAGAATTCCAGCTGCACAAGTAACCACATTTATATCATCTGAGCCCAAAAGCTGAACAAGGGTCCCAAGTAGACCTTCCATTCCTTCCTGAGGAGACAAAAACAGATGCTCAGTACATACTCATCTTGATATTACCAATGCACTGGTTTAATCCAGATTTTTACCTGTTTAGTTGCAGCATCTGAAAGATTCCTAAGAGTCCAAAGACAGTTTTGAACAAGACGTTGACTTGGGTCTGTCAGATGAAGTCCTAAAGCTTGCATTCCACCTAGAAGAGTTAAAGAAAAAAACACCTAGCCAAGAATTCCTTTCAGCAATAAAGACTACCCTAGTCTTAAAGGGCAGCCTTCGTTATTTCTAAAGCATATTCCTCCATCTAAGTACTTTGCTTTTTTTACTAAGATGTTGCTGTTCAGCTTCCTTTTCCAGTTCACTTTGCCAGTAACAATTTGTCAGATATCCATTACTCCTTCCCTATATGGAAAAAAGTCTTCATTATCTCCACTTATTTCCTTTCATCCATTCAAGTATTCCAAAGTATTTATTCACTACCAGGGCCTATTTTATTGAAGCTGTAACAGTGAGCAAAATTACTGAAATATTCCCACCCTCACAGAGCTTGTGGTCTAGATGGAGGCGGTAACAACAAACATATACACACTTAATAGACCCTAATAAGGAACACCTGTTTTTGTTTTTTGGGACTAGGTGTCACTATTTCTGCCTGTGGAACCGCAGGCTCTCATTGCCCAGGGTACCACAGACTCAAATAATCCCCAGCCTCAGCTTCCCGGGTAGCTGGGATAACAGGCGCGCACCACCATGCCCAGCTATTTTTTTGGAACTAGGTCTAGCTATAGGTCCCAGGCGGGACTCAAACCGTGATCCCTAGCCCCGGCTGCTTCATAGGCTGAAGCTTTCAGGCACGAGTCACTGTGCCCGGCCCAAGGAACATTTATTTGTAACTGCCAGGAGTAGAAATGGAAGCTCAGTCTGCATATACTGGGGTTAAACTGCATTATCTGGTCCCTTTCTTAGTAAATCACTTCTAAATACTGTGTGAGATACTTTCTTTCACCTGCCTCCTTGTTCATCATTTTAAGTCTGTTTTATTTCCTCAAATTAGGTGAGCTCTCCTTGTTGTAAACCCTGTATTTTTCCTTCACGGTATCTATATAACTAAGTTCACCTTCCCTGAAATCTCATCTCCCATCTGGTTCCTTTCTCACAGTAGCCTCCATGACTAATAGAGTGACCTGCACAAGGCTGTTGCTCAGTATTTCATAAATAACTTTCTCTTCCTCACAGACTTCATCCCCTTCCTCTTTACTACTAATTCTAGCCTGCAGATTTGTCATTTTTTCCCCTTAGAGTGTTGCATGCTGATTCAATAAATCTAGGGTAAAATTTCCAGGTAGATAACGGAATTCCCCTCACCCTTCTTTCCTGCGATTCTTATCTCAATACACTATGAGGGCAATTCTCAAATCTCTAACCCAGTCTTCCTCCTGCATTCCAGCACTACACATTCTCAGCTACCCACTGACCTTTAAGTCACTCTGAGTATGTCAGCTCCTTTAAATTATCTTGTTCCCAAAATTAAACGATTCTGGTGGTTTCACTCCTCTTCACAGTATCCATGTTCTCACCAGCACAACTGTCTTTTGGCTGCCCCTTTCATCCCTACATTATTAAATTCTATGGTTGTTTATGGATTCTTTCAGAAGTCTCATCTGTTACCGCATTTTTTTTTTTTTTTTTAAAACTAGGTCTTGCTATTTTTTTTTTTTGCCTGTGGAACCACAGGCTCACGTTGCCTGGGGTACCACAGACTCAAGCAATCCCCAGCCTCAACTTCCCAGGTGGCTGGGATTACAGGCATGCGCCACCACACCCAGCTATTTTTTTGGGACTAGGTCTCGCTACATGCCCCCTGACCCTGGCAGTGGATTCCTAGGCTGCTACTTACAGTCATGCACCACCAAGCCTGGCCTGTTACTGCATATTTTTAATACCGACAAGCTATTTCATTCATCCCTATAAGCCTGTACCACATCTCAAAAGTCTGGTCGCCGGCCTTTGGACGTTCAAATTGTCATCAAATGCTAGCACTAATATTCCATCACCCAGTGTGATACATTACAGCACAGCAATCAACAACATATTTTCATAATCTTTAAGACAAAGGCAAAATTCTTCAGCATAACCTAGAGGAAACCCTTTAGAAGCTGAATTCCACCTGACGTTCCAAATGAAGATTTCTACATCTGTAGTTCCAAAACAGGTATGAAACATTTTACAGAGCCATACAAAGTTTTTGCATGATATGGCCCTGTCTAACTCATCAACTTCATCTTGACTAATTCATCCCATTACTAAGTTCTAGTTTATAGTACCTAGACCTTCTTTCCTACCTTCAAGACATAGTATATGTTTCTTTCCTCTGCCTGGAAAGACATTAAATCCCCATTTTTCATATAGGTAATGCAGCCTCCTGCTGAGAGAATAAGGATCCCCATTAACTATCATTTGCCAGTTGCTTTGTGTCACACCAATTTGTAACCTTCTTGGATATTTCTGTTACCCTCATCAAACGAATATGTAGAGGCTATATGTTTTGTTATCTAGGGTATGCTTTGTGCTTATAGTATTTGATAAACACAAATCTCAAAATAACCTAGTCTTGAAACTTCTTAAAGGCCTCCAGTACTGTACTTTTCCAGGTGCCCAGTAACTTTTCTCTTCATCACACCAAGGATTTTCATTAACTATAAATAACTGCATTTTTCACAAGCACTACAGGTATTTCTGAAATAGCTGGCAAAATTTCCATCACTTTTTCTATATGAAGTCAGTGATACTTTCCTGTCCACAAGTCTATGTCCCACTGCCACCAGCAACTGGATAATGATAATCCACAACTCTCTCCCGTATATTATCAAGTAAAACTACTTTCAACAAGTGGGAAAAATAGGTGTTACCATCCCTAAGCTTTACTTCCCAAATTCTCTCCTATTAAATGTTTTATATTCTTCCTCTTCCAGTTTTGAAACTTCCAAATTAAGAAGAAAGTATTATGGATAGTTAACTATACCTTCATGACAAGAAGACCAAGAGGTTTTAGAGGTCTATTTCTAGTGGCCTATTCCTTTCTTCCTCCACCAATATGCACATACAATATGAACTTTCTCCATATATATATGTATATATATATACATATATATACATATATATATATTTCCTATATACAATAGAACACATCTTTGAAAATGGAGGGAACAGAAAAATCTTGTATATGAGACCATGTGTTTACTAAGAACAAAGAATACCAGTTCTTAAAGAATACCAGTGCTTTGAGTATCCACTAACAAGTCAGGGAAATTGCCACATACCACTATACTGTAACGGTTTGTTGTAGCAGTTTCACCTATATATTCATAGATCTGTTAGGGGGCTGGGGCCCCTAGTACTGGTGTTGCTGCATTAAAATAGCTACTGTTAGCATTGGTTGGTGGAGACTTGGAGAAGGGAAGTTAAGCCTTCTCTTGAGTAAAGAGGATTAAAGGATCAGGGAGGGGGCAGAGAAAAAGACAGGAAAAGACACAAAAGGAGACAAAAGAAAAGAGAAGCAGAAAAGCTGGAGGTCTCAGAGCTGCCGCTGCCATGTGGGGCAGCAGGGCAGGGAAGGAAGACAAGTTGTGGGTTTCCATCCCCAGCCCAGTCTGGTGAAGAGCCCGGGAAGCATGTTGGAGAAACTTGTGAGCTGTCTTGGAAACTTGGTACATGAAAACTTGGTTTAATTTTGAAACTGCAAAGCTTCGAAGTCTTCTGGAGAACTGAAGAGAGTTTGCTTTGTTGCTGTTTTCAATGTGAGATGTCTGAAGTGCTTGCTGTGTTGTTGTATTGAGTTTTGGAGTTGGAGCTGAAAAAATGCCAAAGCTGTGCCTTTTGGAGAAGAACTGACAATGCCATCCTGGTTTTCCTTGTTGGATTTGAGTCTCCTGCTTTCAGAGAAGGATCAATGACACCATCTTGGCTTCTTCTGGCTTGGCGTGAGTGCAGCTGTGTTTTGAAGAAGGAGTAGTGGCACCATCTTAACTCCATCCCACTTAAGGTGGAGCAGTCTCCATTTTGTGGACGCACATAGCTGCTACAGCCATGTGCTCTTTAGACTAGAGACTGGAGTGTGTGGTAAGATTACCAAAGGGGTTCCCTTGTACCCCTAGTGACTTGTCTTATTTGTCTTTCAATAAGTAAATTTTTGTCTCTCTTAAAATTATGTGGTCTTGCTACTGCATGTGCAGGCTGGGAAGAACCTGGTATGTGGCTGGCTTTAAAGGGCCAGCTGCTCCCCTTTGCAAGTTTGGTTGTTTTGTCTGTTTTCTCAACCGATTTCAAATCCACTAGCAAAGCCAAATCTTGTGTCTGTCCCAAAGCAGAATTAAACTTGATCAAGCCAAATATCAGCTGCTGCCATTTTTGATGGGTAATAACAATTCAGCCTAATGCAGCTTAAATACAAATTGCAGGTAGTAAACAAACATTTATATCGAGATGATCTTGGCCACACGTAAAACAGGACTGTCAACTTTCAGCCCTTTTCTCTAAGAACAGTAAGTTAATTAGAACAGTATACACTACACACACAAGCACAGAATAGAAACATACTTACCAGCTTCTACAATAGCTGGCTTATTACTAGAGCAGACAGACAGCACCTTCAGCACTCTGCTTGTGGTCCACAGTAGTTTCTCATAAGTATAGGTCCTCATTATATTTACTAAAGCTTGAGGTCCACCACTAGCCAGAATGATTAGCTGAAAGACATAAATATATATATAATTAGTTGTGGAATCTTGATCAAATACCTAAGGAAAGCTGTGGTGTTTAAGAACTTCAGCCAGCCTGCCATTGACTTAAATGTGTTCCTGAACCCCATTACCCAAACTGTCTATGCGAGGGTCCTATAAAACCCCCTTTTCTGTAGTATTCCAACTCAGGTATCTTCATCATCCCAAAAATTTATAAATGCTAGCCCAACTGTCATCTTTCAACAACAATTACAACAAAAGGAAACAAGAAAAATCATATTGGTATGCAACAGTGATACCCATTATGAAAATTATGTGAGGTGATGAAATTTGAACCAGAGCGAGCACTTAAATTTGCACTCTGTTTCTAGTAATACACACCTTACAAAGATACTGTAAACTACTCATTCTTGCTCTTTACTTCCTTGCATACCACCAAACCTCCCTTGACCCTACCCAGATTTTCTAAAACTAAACCTTATCACTTCACGCCTCTGCTAAAAATGACTGTTTCCCACAATTTGTGCAAGGCCCTCCTATTTCAATAATCTCACTTCAAATCTTTCTCCTCTTTACACATTTCTTAAATTCCTTAAATTTCCAAAATTTATCATGTTCCTCCCTCAGTAAGACTTCCAAAAATGCCATTTTCTCTCCCTTAACCATCACCTAGTGATCATTTCTTCTCATTCTTGAGTACTGAACTCATCTATTATTTACTCCAAACCACTCTACTTAGTTTATTTTAATGCTATACCTCCCTCCCAAGAATAAAAGCTGTAAGAAAGGCATGCCAGCTCTACCCTAATGCTTATTATTAGCACAGTGCTTTACATACCACTCAGAGTATTTAAAAAATACAAAGGTCTAATTTTCTCTAGACTATCTACAAGGTGTGATGCATATGATAGTCTGCAAGAATTACACTGGGGGGGTCTCCAGTGTTCCGTGACAACCACAGTCAGAACAAGTCTTTTACCTTGCTTTCTTGATTGCCGTAAGCTAAAATCTGAAGGCAGTCTGTTGTAATAGCCAAAAATTTAACATTTGTTTTGTTGAGCAAGGCAACCATTTTCTGCAGCCCACCGGCTAAACGCACTGCCATTTTAGCCCCTTCTTGATGTAATAAAAGGTTGTGGAGAGTTGTAATGGCATAAAATAATACAGAATCCACTGGTGAACTGGGAAAAAGAAAAAAAGCCTCATCAGATGCTGTGATTATTTTCTCTATCTTAGTTTTGAGCGTTCTGACTGTATTTTCTTACCCAAGCATCTTCACCAGGGCAGGAATGCCCCCAGACTTAAAGATGGCCAGCAAGCCTTCACGATGATGGGAAAGGTTGTGCAAGGTCCCAGCAGTACAACGAGCTGTTTCCACATCATTTGTATTCTGCATGGTGCGCACAATAGCAGATACCATCTGAGGAGAACGCATGATGGCGTGTCTGGAAGCTTCCTTTTTAGAAAGCTGATGGACCATGACTGCAGCCTTGTTAACCACCACCTATAATGCAGAAAATGAAGAGACAATCATTTTAAAATATTGCTATTAGGTAGATATTTTGGGATTACCTCCTTAAGAGTTTCCTTCAATATGGGTTAGAAAGCTAACACGTCACATTACTTACCTGGTCCTCATCATTTAGCAGTTTTGTCAGTTCAGGGATCGCCCGTGTGGCAAGTTCGGCATCATCTTGATAGTTGATCAAATTTACAACTGCGTGTTTCAGCATCTGTGATGGTTCAGCCAAACGCTGGACGTTTGTGGGATGAGCAGCATCAAACTGGGTGGATGGGATCTGCATGCCCTCGTCCAAGGTCTCAGGGAACATCGCAGCTCGTACTCGCTGAGCACGAGTCATTGCGTATTGTCCATCAATATCTGGAAAAGGCAGATGCGACACTCACCATCCACAGCTCAGCATTAACCTGAATATGTGTTACCCTGACGGATGGTAACACTGCACTCTTTCCCTTTCCTTACTACACCAGCGCTTCACCATATGCTATCACACTAACTTTCATGAATAACTAATTCTCAAAACTATACTCTGACTTTCTGTAAGGGAATAATTCTCTTACCAGCTACTTGTTCTTGAGTGAAGGACTGAGAAAATCCCTGTTCCCACTCATACAGAACTTGGGTGGTATCCACATCCTCTTCCTCAGGATTGCCTTTACCACTCAGAGAAGGCGCTGTGGTAGTGGCACCAGAATGAATCCCAGAATCCAGGTATGACTGTTGCTGCCAGTGACTAACGGCCGCTTTTCTGTCTGGCTCCATGGCCATGTCCAGCTCCATCAAATCAGCTATAAAAGTCAACAAACAATAGCATTATTATTATGAGCATGGAAATATCAGACAACCTGCTATAGCCCACTGAGGTATTTTGTAAATAAAGTCTGAAAGACAGGCAAAAATGACAGCCAGGAATAGCTTAGTGATGAAAAATCTACTTTCTCTGAAGACTCACCTAACAGTTACTCCCTGAATCAGTGAAGAATGGTACTACATCCAGACTCTAAAAGCAGTCATCCAAACTAGATTCCTGCTGGTGGCTTGTCTGCTATTTCACCAAGTCATTAGGAGTGAGCAGAAAATTGAGCAACGTAGTCTTACAAGTAAGCAGGAAGAGAGGAAAGCAGAGGGGTCTGAGCCAAACTGGGTCAATGGGAACAAAGCAGAGCCCCAGATTACTGACTTAAGACTTAAGGCACAAACCTTGAGTAGCCATTGTCCACAGAGGATTTTGAAAACTGCTGTATGATGAACTTCAGATACCCTGAAAGAATTAATCAAAAGTCATTAGAATTGAAACGTAACACTCATGATTCATATTATGATAGCCTCCTAAACATCATGTATTATATATCCATAAAAAGTCACTAATGCCTCTTTTACCACCTGATATGGTGAACACATCTCGGAAGGTTTCCTTCAGACACCTCAACCACACTATCACTGATGAACCTCTAAATGAAACCTTTTAACAAGCACCTGTATAGTAGAAATGTAAATTATATTGATGAAATAAAGAAGCTTGATTGTTAAAGAGACAAAGCATAAAAACTCCATTAATTAAAGCCAAAGAGGGACAAAATAAATCACAACAACTCCTTGAGTTCCAAAAGTGATCTTTCGCTTTTTGACTACTCTCACTGAAAAATTTATAAATCCTCTTTGGACAAAAGAGACCCAGAGTGTCATTATAAAAAATGCCCTATTATATGCAGATGCTGGTGACTGAATCAGAATAGACTTTACTAAGAAGCAAATAAAAAAAAAACCTTTCAAATGAAGTTTTGCAAAACAAATTAAAAGCAACTTTTATAATTAAATGTTTTCCAAGTTCAAATCTATATCAATGATTTATAGGAAATACAAGTATTACTAATTGGGATTATTTTGATCAATATAAAAAAATCAAATTTTCTAATTTTATGTCTACATTTTTACTTTATTGAGTAATATTCAGAAAAACCCTTGATCACACAAGAACCCTTGCAAATGAGACACTTTAAGGACTCATGGTTCCAGATATTCCTGAAAATAAAATTTCCTTCGTTATAAGGAATTCCTTTGCTACTCCTAAACAAGTCTACCTTATACTATAAATTAAGAAAGACATGGATACTAGGATTAAGTGATCTGTGTTTTTTACCAACAGTACAGGAGTTTAAATACTATTTAATGAAGTTGAAAGCAGCATCCTAAAGTCCCATTTTCTCTGTGTAAAAGCTGGCATATGTTGATTGTTCCTAAAACTATTCCTCCAAATACTACTATTTTACAGCCATAAATATAATCTGACACCTGAAGTGCACAAGAATTGTAGATAAAATTATTTGTGTCCACAGTAGAAACTGCCAATTTTATGTTACAAGGCAAAGGGCAGGTAAAAAAAACCTAATTTTTAACAGAAATCTAGTATTTTAAAATAACTGAGAGCATGATTTAGTATTTTGATACAAAAGAACTAAAGGCACAGTAAGCTGCACTTTCAATGAATATTCTAGCATATAGCAAATGATCTGCAAACCATTCTTAGAAATACTACACTGAAAAAAAATCCCAGGTTTTTCCCATCCCAGACTGATGCCATGGCTTATCTTTTATTTTATGCCTACTCTTTATGACTGGTTTTTTAAAATCCCTTTTGCAACTCTCTAGAAAATGGAACTTAAGATACAGTCTATCCTGGGCTCCTTTGGTCAATTCCATAGGCATAACCAAGTAGTCATGCCTATAGGCTGCACCACTGTTTAAGTGCTTTAATATAGCTGGTTCAAGTGGGGAAAAGTTTATCGCTTGTTTTCTTGTTGTTGATACAAAGAAACATTTTAACCTTGTTACTATTAAAAAAAAAATCTGTTTACTTGGTGACCTGGTAACCTATTATAGTAATTTCATAGGAAAATTGAAGTTCTTACAAAACCTATTTGGTCAGGGCTTAACACTGTATTTTCACATTTAAAATGTGTACAGTATACACAAAATGATTCTTGCTCTTCTCACTGCAAGCCTATGAACGGAAGGCGAGTACTGTCATAGAGAAGCAGGAAGTAAAGATGAAAATGGGGACCTATGTAAACAGCAGTACATGCCAATTTATCACAATGCTCTGCAGACAAACCCAAATTTACCAAAAATCTGAAAATTATTCACTGAAGAAACTGAACATGCTATCCAGTGAAAACAAAGGCAGCATCTTGTTCAAAATGAAAGCCTTACTCATTTTTCCCTTGGGCAGAACCCAGAGACTTGGGTTTCCCTCCCTGCCAATCAGTAAGGGTTCATCCCAGAACTCCCAGTCCAAGGCTTACAATAATTTCATGAAGACCTTTAATATAAAAATCAAGTCCTTAAGTTGTAGAGACCCTTATAAAATATTATCATTTATACAATATAATGTCTACACATTCTCATTCTTGATAAGTTTGTGCTACTCCATTTAGTTTACTAATTGACATTAAACAATGCCAAGTATCCTTTATATAAATAAAATCTCTTAATTTCTTCCACCATAAGATAGCTTCAACTACAAAGGATAAAAATTGACACATTGCTGCAAAATACTGACAGCCTAAACTGACACAATTTTCAGCAGGGATTGTACCTTTATAATTTCCAAACATGATTTTATGCCAACCTAAAACAAAAACACTCCCAACTGCTTACATAGTAAAAGTATACAAAACACATAGTAAAAGTTGCTTAATACTCAGGGTCAAGGGAGCAGGAGGGGAAAGGTTTGTGTTAAACGCCTCAAGTCTTACAGTTTTTTTTCTTTAAAAAAAATCTAACAGCAAAATTTTACTTTAATTTGGGTGTATTAAGGGTTTATTACATCATTTTCAATAGTCTAAAAAAATAAAGTGTTTATATAGCCAACATCTCAGGCAAAATAAACTCTAAACATGATTTTAAATTTGGGAATATCATTGTGCTTTAATCTTTTAAAACAATTTAAACAGTTACCATAAAATAAGAGACCACAGTACAGTATTTTATGGAAACTTTGTCAAATCACTGTAACTTTAAAAATACCCAAGTCTCAAATACTAGGATAAAATATTCCCAATCTCCTTAAAAAAAGGCATCAGTTACAAAAGCTAGACAGACTGCAAGATTATTTTAAAAAGCTAGGTTAGTTTTGTGGGATGGTTTGTTAACCTAACACTTTGACAATGAAAATACTGTTTGAATTCACAAATTACTAGCTATATCCTTTTAAACTGAAGACAATCTCTGTTTACATTCTAGAAATACTTCTTATACCAATTTAACTGGATTTTAATGGCCTGATGAGGTAGTACAGAAACCATTAAATTAAGTGAACCACTTTCTTATAGTCTGATAAAACAGCTAAAAAAATAAAAATTACAAAAACTTTTCATAGTTGTAACAATAAAAAAAGATATGTACATATAAGATTAACTGGAGATATATTAGATTTGAAAAGTTTTGTACTGCATTAATATATTTCTTAGAGTCCTTTAGAATTGAAAATGATTTCTAAGTTCACTTGGAATGTAAATCTGGAAATAATTCTTAAAAATTCAAAAAACTATGAGAAAGGATCAATTTTATCAAAAACAAAAATAAATTATTTAATCAACAATCGCATCAATTGAAGTATTGGCACATGAATGATAAATGACAGTAATAAGAAAGCACCATGCTATAACGTGACAAACTAGTAAGTGAAAGGTGATATTTCAATTATAAGGAAAACTGGATTACTTGATTAGTATTAGAAGACAAAAGCCCCAAAATAAGCAAGACTATTATGAAACCATAAAGAGAAACACAGATGGTATGTTTGTGTATAGTTTTCAAATTCCAGGCCTCCCCCCCCAAAGTTTTTGTTTTAAATAACAAAATGGACAAAAGATGTGAAATAGTTAAAAGCTTACCTACAGTACACAAAAACCTGAGATCAAATCAAAAAGAACATGTAACAAGGGATAGGGCCCCTGCTGATAAAGATAGAGCTAAACAGACAAAAACTTCTCCACAGAAAATCCTTAAACCTAAGTATAAATGCCCTTTGACTTAAAAATTCTATTGTATACTGGAAATGAATTCTGCATAATGGTCACAGAAACAGGCTAAGAAATCAATATGGTGAAGACACAGTCACAGAAAGTGGGAAATTACCCAAATGTTCAACAACAGCTGACTGAATAGAAAAATAAGGTACCCATTATATGGATTATATATTCATCTGTTGAGCAAAATGTTACTGGCACTGCAGGAACAGTGAATAAAAGAGTTACAGTCATATCCAATAAAACTTACACTCATCTGTTAGGGAGTCAAAAACAACAGTTAAGAACTATTTTGAAGAAAAAGTGAGAATAAAGTGACTAGTTGGAAAAAGGATTATGCTAGGTAAGAGCAGATGCGAGCAATCTGAATAAAGGAAGTGACATCTGCATAGAGAGGAGCTAACCAGGTAAATACGGGGCATAATACTCCAAGCAGAGAACAAGTGCAAAGGATGGAACAGGCTACTTGCTAAAGGTACCAAAAGGTACACTGGTGTTTTAACTACACAGCAGGGAACCATTAATAAAGGTGAGAACCAGATCAAGAAAGCTGTAACACAAAATCCAAAGTGCAATGGGAAAACTTTAAAGTAGCACGATCTGTGATTTTTTTTTTTAGCCTTTCTGTAAAGTTAACTCTAGCATCAACACAGAAAAGACTCCATGGGTAGAACAGGAAGAAGACCAATTAGGAGGCTACAGCTAATCCAAGTAAGAGAGGATAGTGGATTACTATGTAACAACTAAAAACAATGACAAGGGTACATAGAAAGAAGACTTCACATTATTATCTTTAGATGCATATAATCTGGATAGTTTTAAGCACCAATTTTGCATACATTTGCAGATTCTAATGTACAGAAATAATAATGACCAAAAAACAGTGTATCATTTAACCCTAGTGTTAGTCAAAAACCCACACACATCTTTAAAAAGTTTCTAAGCATAAAAGATAAGTGCCTTATAAAATAAAATCTCTAAGAAGAAATGTCAAAACTACTCAGCTCACCATTAGTACCTCGAGGCAAAAACAAATTGCTTTCAAAAAAGTGACGTATTCTTTGGAATAATAATCAATGCTTTTTCGAAACAAGGAAATCAAACACTGTATCTTTTGATATTTGGACAAACACTATTTAATTTTACCAGTAATTTTCTATTTTTAATAAGATTTTCATTCAGTTAGTGCCGCTAGCCTTTCCAAAATGTTTACATATAAAAATCTCTCTAAATCAAAAATTGTAACCGCCTATATGCAATCCCCCTGCCCCCAATTAACCTTCAAAAACTAATATGTTAATGTTAAACCAAGTTTAATTGTCTTCCTCACCGTTTACCTTTTTTAAAATTCACCCAACCCTGCTCTATAAATACCTTTTCTTTTTTTAATAAATTGCCATTTAGTTCATTGCCTCCAAATGAGCTCTCAGTCTTACTAAGTCATCTCTCATAATTCCTTTCCTTTCTCATACCTTGCATTCAGCCATCAACATTAGACTAGTAAGGGGGCAGAATTCTAATAATCAACTGCATCACAATGAAATGCCAGGCTCCTAATTAAATCAGTGTCTCAAATAATATCCTTTACAGCACTTTAGGCTGTTGCACTGTGATTATCAGGACTAACTTTACCCTTTACATACTTAATAAGGTAGCATAATAAATGCTTAGCAACTTCAGTTCTGAGCCTAATGCTATCTCAATCTTCTCAGGAACTCCATATACTAGACAACATTCCCCAAATTATCAGATGAAAAAACTGACCAGCAGCAGTTAATATAAGACTACAACTAATACACTATGCAGGTGAAATTCAAATGCAGGTCTGTTTCACTCAATTGTCCTTTCAGTCAAATCATTTATCCCACCACTTACCGGAAAGCTACAGTTAGTACTTAGCCATTAATTTTACAGCTAAATGCAAAAGTTAACAATTTTTAGATAAAAGTATCACATGTAATACTAAAGAACAACATTCTCTCAAGTGACCAAGGCAAAAAAAAAAAAATTACATTTCTAAAATTAGATTACTCCATACTAGTCCTATTGCTGAGAAGAAAATGTAGAATTCCCAAACATGACTATTATCATGCCAAGGAAATAAAAGATTTTATTAGATCTTAATATTAATCCTAGATGTTAATCTCTAATTTCAGCCTATCAGCAGAATTAATGGTAGGGATTCAATGACCTCCAGAAGTAATTTAACATATTGTTTTATATTCCATAAATTTCCTCTTCTTAAAAAGTCAACTTTAAAGAGCAGAACTTTGCCGTTAGTGTCTGTTTTCGACACGATCAGTACTTATTAAGTTCTTAAATATCTGGAATGATTGTGCCACTAAGAAAAGTTCAGTAAGAAGACAACAGAACACACGGAATGTAAGATGTGGGCTGTCAACAACTATATACAACCTAAAAAAACTTTTTAAAGCCCTGTAGGAACACAAAGGATTCACATATCAAGAATACACCTCTTCTAGAACAGAGTTGGCAGCTAATTACTGTTAAGGACCAGACAGTAAATATTTTTAGGGTCTGTGAGCCTTAAATTCTCTATTGTAACTATTCAACTCTGCAACTGCAGTACAAAAGCAGCCATGGACTAGACTACATGCACACTTATGAGTGTGACTATGTTTCAATAAAACTTTAATTCATAGAAATTGCCACTCTGAATGCAGGTGTCATTTCCTCCTTTTGACTTCTCACCAGCCATTAAAACATAAAAACTATTCTGCTCTCAAGTTATACAAAGGTGGACAGACTTTACTAAAAACCAAAGGCAAGTGAGTTTACTTTTTACAAAGTATACCAAACCTAACATAAAATAAAAGAGTTTTGAAGCAGGCTAAGTTACTAAGATCACACACTTGTTCTTTAAGTATCTTCCAACGTAGGTTACATGAAAAACAAAACTAGACATAGGAAAGATCATTTACTTGGGAAAAACACTTCAGGCCTTTCAAGACCATATAAATGCTAAACCAGAATTTGACATGTGTATCTTTTAAAATCCCTTTTTACATGTAAGATCTTAAAGCAAGCTAGCAGGATCTTTTAATGTGATAACCAGTGTCTTCTAACATTTCAATCCTAGAATTTTTCAGACAACTAAGCTCCTCTTTCCCCCATGGTTCTCCACCAGTAGAACTAGGTATTTTCTATTTTAAGTATCATACATGCTGCTGATGGTTCCACCCACAACGAAGGGTTACAGCTGTAGACAAACCTTATGATCCAATTCTATTAGAACATCACACAGCAGCTTGAATTAAAAAACAAAACCCTTGACTATTGTGTAACCCCAAGGATCAACTTGAGAAGCATCTACTCATTAGGACAACACAAGTTCTTAATCTTTAGCAAACTTCTCCCTCCCCCACCTTCACCTATATGCACCTAATTTATGTTACTCTCCCAAACAGAAGGACATATGCCTTTGACAGTCTTCCACAGTGACAGGTCTCAAAATTACCAGGCTTTTTTAAAATTCACAGAGTAACAGACTACAACATCAAGTGGAGTGAACCAGGAAGCTTTCAATTTCAAAAAAAAGTCTTGTTACCCTGTCAAAGATCCCAAGGAACAACAAAGTGCTTCAATTGTGAACCCAAAAATATACCCATAAATGAGTCATAACTTGGAGCTACAGAAGGATGCTTCATTGCTAGACAATGTTTTCTCATTTTTTGAAACTGATGCTAATCAAGAGATTTTCTGTTGTACAAAAGAAGTGTTTTTACAATGTCTCTGTTTAGGCATAGAGTTCAAGAACACAGAAAAAGCATTAACATAGGTACAATATCTATATGGATTTTGTTCATATATGTAATAAATTTATATCCAATTGCTAAATGTAAGTATAACAGATTCTGGGTATACAATAGAGATTAAAATAGAAAAGACCATTGGGGTCTTAACAAGGAGAGTTAACAAATGAAAAACAATTGCAGAGGGGTAATTGTTAACAAGCAGAAGGCAGAAGAATGGCAGTGGACAAGTGGAGGTCCCTACTAAGAGTTACTACAGGCTTCTTTCAGGTAAACTTCAAGTCAAGACATGAAGGGATGTAACAGCCACTATGTAAGGAACAGTGCAGGAACATTCCAGCAACAAGAAAGGACATGTGCAAAGGCAGCCCAGAGTCATCAAAGACTTAATCATCTTTTAAAAATTAAATCCTGAAACCAGAGTGGTTCACTTAAAGTGGGGAAGGGTGAATGTGAAGTAGCTGATAAAAAGTGAAGTTCATGTAAAGTTCTCGAGCCTTTGCTAAGGAATGCTGTTTTAATCTAAATACAACGGAGTCCATGAAAGACTACAGGCAAGTGACTTGTTCAGAAATCCCTTCTGAGTTTTTAAAAGTTGATCTTGGCTAAACCGGGAAAAACAAAAAGAAGAGAAAAAAATCAGTAAAGCCACTACAGGAAAGGTCTAGATTATGATAACGGCTTAGGGTAGTTACTTGACACAAAAAGTAACAGACTGGAGAAACTCAGGAGACACAAACAATTTCCGTCAATGGACCTCTGTTGGAGTGGATGAGAGAAATTAAACATGACTGTAACTCCTAGGTATCTGTCTTGAGCAACCAGGCTGTGATGCTCAGTTGAGTTTAGTGAAATATAAGAAAAAAGAGCAGAGTGGTTCTAGCACTGTATCTGTCAATTTGGTAGCCACTGTCACTTGGGGCTATGTACATTTAAACTTAGTTTTCAATTCTTTAGTGACCCATCACCACACTTCAAATATACAAATAGTCGCATGTAGCTAGTGTTTACCATAATGAACAAGCACAGATGTAGAACATTTCCACCATCATAGAAAAGTCCAACTAGATACTGTTCTTCTAGAAGGAACCTTAAAAACCTACAAAATGCTGAATGACCCAGAAAGACTAAAGCTAAAACCTGTTAGCTCAACAAAGAGCAATATTCACTGAAACAATGAAAGCAAAACATAAATTGTAATGAGAGCTAAAAACAGGCGACCATATCCACAGATATCTTTCAGGATATGAAAGAAATAAATGGAGCATCCGGAAGAAAAACAAAGGTGCGCCAACTCTGGAATATACAATTATTCCTTTAATGCTATTACTTCCATAAAGGTGTTCTGGGTACCAGGGATGCAAAATTACTATAAGACCTCAGGATACGAAAATGAACAAGCAAGTAAACCAATGGGATTTCACATGTCAAATAATTGCCACAGAACAAGTAAAAGAGGATAATGTAATAAAGCAAAGTGGGTGAACAGGGAAGACTTCAATGTGGAAATGATATATGACACTAACCATAAATGATAAGAAACTACCTCTGCTATGGTTCAGAATACATTTGTATGCTATTGTGAATTATCCAAAACAAAATGCTAAGAGTAAAGTCATTTACTCAACATATATTTACTGATCAGACACTAATCAGTGTAATAGAAAGTCACTAATGGCTGATCAGTAAATATGCTGAGTGAATGATTTAGTCTTACAGTGAATGAAGCATGTAAAAACCCTTTCTTATTGGAGTTTACATTGTAAAAGGCTTTTTTAAAAAAAGAATTTTATAGAGAGAGCAGTGAGGGTTAAAGAGAAACAAGGAAAAACCAATGATGTAAAATAAAGAAAGAGAGTAATATTCTCGAGAGCAGGCGGGAATGCACTCTAGCATATAAATGAACTGGTTGTCCCCATCTCTGAACACTCCACTTCATCTATGGTGAAAGAGAAGGTGAAGTTCCCAGCCACAGATATGGGAGCTTGTGGGGATTTTTCCAATTATTCACTATGCTTAGTGAAATAGAAGGACATTAGATGATTGTGAAGGATGGAGGAGCTGGTACTTAGAAGTTTGAGAAGTAAAAAGTCATAAAGGAGAGTGAAAGAGTCAATTAATATACTGGACCATTGGACAAGAGGCCTGGGAGGAACAAGGTTGCTGAATGTATGTATGTACACACACGATTATGAATTTAAATGTGAATTTTTAACTGGGTACAAATGAATAAGAGGGATACCAGTAAGTTTAGGTAGGTAGGTAAGTGGATAAGACAGACGTAGCCTCTAGTGAAGGCTGAAGTGTTATTACAATTGAGGCATTTACTAAAGGAATGAGAGTGAGAGGCTTGAAATATGATGGGATGTGAATGGTAAAAGTTTTCATCAATGACAATGGGATTGTGTGATTGAGTCTGAATGAAACAAAAAAGATCAGTGGAGAAGAAATTAAGGAACTAAAGAGTCAGACTATTGAAGGCATCCCTTACATCAATATTATTCAAAGTTCTAGAACACAGCATAATAGGAGTTTATGCTATACAGCAAATAAACATACTATTTCCTTCATCAAAAAAGGTCCTCCTACAAAATCAGGCGAACTAAATAGTGAACTTAGTGCCACGGGTGATTCACATGAACTCCTGGCATGAACTCCTCACTGCAAATACTGGTAACAGTTCACAGAGCAGACAGTATTTTGAGCAGCACCGCTCTACCTGCACTGACATCACCAAGAATCAAGAAACGTGACAAAAACAAAGGTGATAGTGAACTAGGAAGTCAATAAAGTGTTCAAGAGAGGAAGGAGAATGATCCAGGAAAGTTAGATGACTGAAATAAAGCAGTAGTAGGTGGTATAATCTGATGGCAAGAGAATCAAAGCTTGAATTTCTGGAAAAGAAAAGGTGAAAGACACCAAAAACACAATGCTATTATATGGGGAGGAATAGGGTAATAAAAAAAGGCTGAGGTATAACCAAAGTAACAAAGTATTTCAAAAAGCGAATGTCAGGACTGGCCTCCATCCAGATTATAACACTTCCTCCATTCTAAGAACAGCTGATATAAATTGATAAGGTAAAGGCATTCCTTTTTAGCTTCTGATGAGGAAGAGGGGAACAGTTTGAGAGACAAAGGTCAAATAATTCTCAGAACTTTCTGGAGAAATGCAATATGATCCAGAGGTTTAACAGCATTAAGGAGAAACTGAGTTCCATTAGCATATAGTCAGTTATTCTTCAGGCACAGTAATTCTTGCAGAAAGTTTCAATTTTTACATTCCCACCTTCCACTTATTAACAATACCATTACTTTGCTTCATGAGTGATGACCTCTGATACCATAGTCCAAAATTTTCATCTTAAACTTCTCAATACTCTGATTTTTCATTCAATGAGGAACAGAGTGGTTGATACTTTGATTCAGGCAGGTAACAGTGACCCACAAAAGACAACTAACTGAAACAAAATAGCAGTTTTACTACCTGAATGGATCCCAGAGAATATTTTTAACTAAAATTTAGAATGTCTTATTTCATATTCTCATTTAACTTTTTAAAGAAATATATAAACTATTTAATAGTTGGGTTGAAAATAAGTAAAATCCCAGAAAAATTTATGACATCTCCAGAGCTAATATACAGGGTTTTCTATGTAACATTTACTGTCAACATTTGTATCTAAAGAATTGTTAAGTCTAAGTAATGTTTAACATTGCTACATTTTCTCAAAAGTTCAGAAAAGAATTTTTAGTTTTCTACCTCAGCATTTTCTGCGCAGAGGAATGGCACTCTAGTTGGAAACCTGCATATTGGATTGAAAATATTTCCAAGAAAACTCCTAGTCCTCCCTTATACATGTGGCATTCATCTAGTACATGGAAAACTTCAAAGACAGACTGACTCTACACCCTTACCCCCAAAACCACTTAATTATACTTGAAGGAAAAAAAAAACTGGGATCAGTTAACCACCAGTACTCAGTGGAGCAAATC
Organism: Uropsilus gracilis; assembly: GCA_004024945.1. Taxonomy (NCBI): domain Eukaryota; kingdom Metazoa; phylum Chordata; class Mammalia; order Eulipotyphla; family Talpidae; genus Uropsilus; species Uropsilus gracilis. The sequence continues at coordinate 53,261 of PVHY01008918.1, forward strand.
ACTACAATCATTTAAGATCATCTTGAAATTACATTCCTATGAAATTTTGCAATAAATCTAACTTCTTATGTTTATATATGGATAATGCACATTCAAGCTGTGTATAAAAATACACTAGTCACAATCATTTTAGTAATCACAAACCCTCTTACTAAGAGCCCATCAAACCTTCAGCCTTTGTACATTTTTTTCACTTCCAACCCAGATCAAGCTACCTATCATAGCTTAAATACAGCAAGTGAATAAAGTTGAAAGAACTTAAGCAGATTCAAGTAACCATCTCTTCCACCCCTTTACAGCTAATTGTTTAACGTACCTGTTAGAAATCAATTAAAAGAACACTATCAGTCAGGCAACATGTGAGTTATGAAATCACAAGTAAAATGGTAAGAATCAGTGAAGGAATTAGTGATAGAAATACACAGGGAAGCAAATGGCAAGTGCTTGCAGTTTTACCACCCCAACATCATCCTGCTTTCATACTCTTCAAATTATAAAAGGAAAAAAATGTATTTTCAGTAAGTTTAAAAGAAACCAGAAGCAGGAATTTTCTGAAGCATTAAGTGGCTCTATGCAATAGGCAAAGTGAATACCTCTAGAATAAACATGAAGAAGTCCACCGATCTGCTTGCCTGCATTCTATAATATTGTATTAATAAACAAACAAAAAACTGCAGTCTAAGACACTAGTTTCAGATGGCAATTTTTAAAATCAAATGTTGAACCAAAGGGAGGGGGTGGTTAAGACACTGAGGCAAAGGGGAAGGAGACTAAAGGACCATGGTGGGGGATGATTATGGGTAATTTGGTGTTGAGTGTGGTGTGGTAATAACGTACCTCTGAGGTGTGGACCAACCTAGAAGCCCTAAATGATATACAGTGCTGTAAACCAGAGTTACCTCAATAAAGAAATACACAACTTAAACCAATGTTTTTTAGACATTGTTAGCCCAGATATAGTTTGCAAAATGGGTAGTTTTTAAAAACACTTATTAGTAAATACTATACAGCAAACTCAGGAAATGGAAATACTTTATCCTAGCAGCAAAAGATTTAACTAAAATCTATCTAAATGCCTAAATTTGTTCTGACCAAGAAGTATAGCATTAAAAGTTTACTCAATTTTTCATTAGCTAAACTTTGCTTTTAAATTATGAACACAGTTTAATAATGGCTTATCTTTAAAATGAAGACTTAGACTGAAAACAGGATTTGACTTAAAGCTACTAATAAAAATTTTACCTGACCTGACTGTATACACAGAATATATCCAGCATTTGTCTTTTTACAGATTTAAATTTTTAAAAGACTATCCTTAAAAATGATCAAGCAATCAGCAAGACATTCTTCCTCCTTTTCCTTAATCTAAAAGACATAATTCCTAAATTTAATCATAGGTTTCCCAGATTTCATACATCAAGCTAATAACATTAACCTGTTTTTAAGTTCTTAATTTATAATCAATTGATACAGGGTATTTTCCAAGAGTCTAAATCTAATAGTTTTAACAACCGTATTTCTTAAATTATATTAATTCACAGAACTGTTATCATCCTCAGTGGTTTAGTAGACTTACTACAAAATTCTAATGCAAATGGGATCACTGTAGATATTACAAACTAGTTGTATACCGCCAATAGGTGTATCTGTGTTGAAGATTATTTTAAAAGATGAATTTTTCATCAACATATGCAAATCAAAAAGCGCGTATTAATCTGGACCCCCAACAAGAACTATATTCCCACATAATGGCTGGAAATTGCTGTAGACTGGTTGCTTAGATGGGCCACGTGCTCTCCAATTTGTTGTAGCAGGAGAAATCTGTACCAGTATATTATATTCTAAAGTCCACGTAAGCTGACTCAGCTAGTTTTGTTTCTACCTAGTTCTTAACACTGCCATTCCACTTACTATACTATTTTGCCAGGCTCTGGAAACACTGAGTAGCCATTTCCACTATAACAAAGTCCCATCTTACATGTCATGAGGAAAATTTTACTTTGGTGATACAACTTGAATGCCAAGTTGCTTGCATGCTGAATTAATGAAGACAAGCAGTCAATTTCAAGAGCTACATTAAGTTCCTAAGAGAATTTTTTTCAGTAAGTCGTACATACGTTATTTTTAATTTGACTGCTCGCATCTCAAGAAAATGTTGGGAAATGTTAAAAGTTCTTTCCATATAAATTAATGGTAACAGCATTTCCAGATCCAAAAATAACCTACCAAATCATACTAAATAGGAACTTTGGTAGCAGGGGATATCTGCACTAGAACATTATATTGTCAATTTCACATAAGCTGACTCAGCTAGCTATGTTTCTATTTAGTTCTAAACACAGACATAAGACTCCTTGATAATTAACTGACAATTGACTTTAGAAAAATTAACAATCCACTTCATTAACATTTTCTGAGAAATTTAGATTGTTTTCAATTCATTAGTATGGTTAGACATTATCTCTAAAATACTGTGTTGACTTTTTAGTTTATCAATGATATATTTACACAGAACCACCTATGTTAAAAAAGGAAATTCTGCTAATTTAACCTCTAACAAAAATAATGGTTAAGATGACATTTTCTCATACCAACCATTTAATTAGCAGTACTGACATGAATAAATTATTTCATTCTTCATTGCTGCTTTTCTCGACATAACTATTCATAAATAAATTCCACACAAATTAGCTATAAGTTTAAAAAAATTCACAAGCATTACATTATATCCACTGGAGGGCACTCAACATGACCAAAGCAGGCAATGAAAGCAAGCCAACACCACTTAACTCTGAGGTATCAGGTAGAAAGAGAGTCTGAGGGGGGGGGGGGGGGGCTTGAGTGAGGAATGTCTTTTTAGCAGATGCTCACAGTTAAATTCAAAAAGGTACTTGAATTCTAAAAAAGGGTTCCTAATGTGACTGACTCTTAAGAACTTCTTCCTTTCTTAGGGAGAAAGCAGATCATATGTATATTTCAAGGATAGTGGGATTCACGCCTCAACAGATGGATTAAGATTTCAGAGTCAAGCTCAGTCTTGTATGAAACACAAAAGCAGCATTCTTAAGTAAACAGAGGAAATCAGGAACTTTCTCTTGAGTTTAAGTGATGAAAAACTATTGGAGCTAACCCCTAACTCGCTCCAAGCAACACAAATCATGTATTTTCATGAAGTCTGAGAAATACATATTTCAGTCTATTACTCTAACACAATCAGAGCAATATTATAAAAACAATAGTCTTAAATGAGAACAGATTCTGCACATCAATATCCTCTCATTGAGGACACAAATGGCAATAGCTAAATGCTCTACTAATCAGAAGTAGTTTATAGTCATTGTTTACTATTTACTTTTTTGGTAAAAATATTTCTAGTTGAGCTGTTTCAATAAAAGGTATCACTTCCCCAACAAAAGGAAGCTACAAGAAAACAGCTAAATTAATAGAACTAATGTTTCAAAAACAATGTCACAAGTCAACATGTAGCACTACAAAAGAGTCTCCAACACTTTTTAATGAGAAGTTTATCCCGTTCTAAAAGCATTCATCCTTTCTCCCTGGGTTGGCAATCAAGCATGTCTCTGAAGCTCAAGGTACAAACTTAAAATTTACCCACTACTCATCTATAATTACTGATTATCAACAACTAGCAAACCATGAAATCGAAACAAAACCATGTTACAAGTGGGCAGATCAATTATGTATTTCAGTGCACAAACGTTTCATTAGGCTGAATATACTTTATATAGTTCATTTTTAGAGTTTTAATATCACTGCCAATAACTATAAAAGTGATATACTCAAATTTTTGAATTCTCCAGGTCTCTAGTTTCAACAATACTTAACACTTCTCTTCCCACACTTCTCAATAATACAACTGCAGAAAGTTTTTCTAAGCACTACATTTCAAAATACACATACGGAAATCTCCCTGCTTCATGTTTTCCCTTCCTAAAAGGGGAGGGAAATGAGGGTAATCTATGAAAATAAATAATACAGAACTTCCATTTTTATATGCAACTTAGTTTATTGAAAGACATTTTTTTCTTAAATAATAATCTTGGAAAAGGACTCAGAACAATCTGCTCCAAAAAGAAAACTCCTAAACGCTTAAGATTTTTGAAATGGCTAAAATTGTAATGGTCACTTTATTTTAAAACTTACGTTTTTTTGAAAACTAATTAAAATTATGTTCTTGCCTCTGGGAAAACTCGAAAGACGTAGGGCTCTACAAGAACTCTAATATACTAGCGACACTAAACTTTCTAGTGCAGTTTCTTTTCCCCTCAAGGACTTCAGACTTGAATAGCCTCAGCATTCCTTTAATCCTATAGAATAGTCTTCTGCAAGTTTTTCAAGTTAATGTTGCAATCACTTAGGGCTTTGTCCTTGTCCGTGGCCTTCAGAACAAAGACTAGGCCAAAGTAATGAATATTAGGTGCAAATTAACCAAATTCTGTGAAAGGATATTCTTAAATAAACCTTAAAGGTACTTTTTAATCCGGAGATTTCTCTGTAACTGTAAAAGGAAAATAAATGTAGCAGCAGCCTTCGCTCAGACTCATTCCCTCTAGTTTGTCACTAATTTAAGCAGATATTAAATAGCAGCATTATGTAAATAACATTTTAAGCCACGTCTAACATTTGTTAAAATGAAGACCAGTTGAAGATACTTAAGGTATTAAACGTTCCCCGAGTTTATAAAGGAAGGGCTTCCTAAACTCCAGGCGAAATACTTGGTAACTTAGAGATCTTGAAAAAACATTAGCCTAGAATTTTACCAAAGAAGAGCCGGCTCTTCAAGTACAAGTCTAGTCCAAGTGACCACTATCCATGACACAAAGCTCCTATTTCACCAAAACCGCTCCTTGATTTCCTTTCGCCGACCTCTGCATACCAGCGGGCCAGTTTCTCTCCATTCACTACTCACAAACTCGGGGGGAGGGGAGAAGAGACGCGACCACAGATGTCTGGAAGATACAAAGTACGAGACAATGCTCTTTCCAAAAGGGAACAAAACCAATGAAACAACTAAACCCAAATGCCAAAGCTTCCAAGATTAGCGGATTCAGAAGCAGGCTGCGACAGCTTGGAAAGTCTCCGTTCAAAGTCCACTCCTCAGACAAAACACTGAAAAAAGTTGCGATGCTTGTAAATTTCACTCGGTCAATTCCGTCGCCAAGGAAAAACGTACTCTTCCGAAAAGAAAACCTGCTCAAAAACCAAGTTGCGCTACCACAAAACTGTGTAAAAATTACTTTTACGAACAAAACCCTGGAAGCAATCGGGGGCGGAATCCCGCGGTTCACTTAACAGGGAAGTCGCCTTCGGCCCCTCTCTAGTTTCGACTAGGGTCTCGCACCCACCGCCATAAACCAGGAAACTCCGCGTACACTGCACACCGCTTTCAACTCACCTGCACGCTACAACAAAATCTAAGTGCAGGACATGGGCTTTTATGTGCAATACCTCCTGACGCATCGCGCCGTCTGCACTAGTTTTGATTCCCCTTACGATTTAAACTTGTTTGGCTTTAAAACAAGCACGAGTGCCTAGTTCACATAGGCAGGCGTTAGGGGGGGAAATTAATAACAATTCTCTTTAATCGTCCTTAATAACGAGCATGTGGAGAAAGTCCACCAGCCCTTTCCCCACAGCAGATGGGGGGACCTAGACTGGTGTCCCAACCCCGGCGCCTGTACCCCAAC
>PVHY01008919.1:0-59035 GCA_004024945.1 Uropsilus gracilis
CTTCCTTCCTTCCTTCCTTCCTTCCTTCCTTCCTTCCTTCCTTCCTTCCTTCCTTCCTTCCTTCCTTCCTTCCTTCCTTTTTTTATTTATAGACTAGGTCTCACCATGTTGCTGGGGTAGTTTTAAACCCACGGACTCAAGTGACCCCTGGCCTCTGCCTCCCAGTGCTGGGATTATAGGTGTGCACTACACCTGGCTTCAATTTTCTTATGCTAATATATGTGGGTCTTTAGTCTCTTCAGTGAACTATGTCCCTGACTGAAGTTTCTACTGAGCCCTTGTCTGAGAGAGCCTGTAAACCACAATTGTTTGCTGTGTATCCATTTCTGCAGACACTATAAAAACATGTCCCTGGATTGAGTTGAGCCATTAGAGAGCTCTCACTGGATGAATTCTCTGTTGATAACCCCTTTCCAAACCCTGTAGTATTATTTTTTCTAAATTGTGTCTGGTGTGATACTACCAGGTTTTTCTATTTTTTTTTTTTTTATGAACTCCAAGAAGAAATTCTATAAAATGTATTGTCTTAAACAAATGTTTGAGGTATTTGGTCATGATATTGTGGTATCCTTTTTTATATAAAAAAGCCCTCCAGAGGAATGACTTTTTGGTTTAAGAAACAAGCCTATTCTTTACTGAGAAAAGTGTATTTCATAAGACCTTATGGCCTTACAATTTATATAAATCAATGCTAGAAAGCTTAGAACAGAAATCTATTTTTGTATTAGTTTCATTTCTGATTCTAATTTATGTCCTGACCCACTATTTAACTTTTTTCTTTCTCATTTGCTTCTAATTTATGTTATCTTGATGTATGGCATGTTTCCTTGAAGATACCTTAAATCTTTTATGGAGTAATGCAGATCTATAATAAAATATGCCCAGTACAGATAACCCAGAAAGAAAAAGTTATGACATTATTTATGATGATGCTTTTGAAAAAATTACAATGGTTAAACGCACCCAAACTATTGACTAGTTTTTAATATGAAATCCATTCAAAGATAACAAGCCCAATGAATGGCTAGGTTTTGGAGTTATGTATTTCTGCATCAGGGACCTATTAAAGGTATCACCCAATACACAAAAAATCATTACAAAATAAGCACACAGAGAAAGAACATCAAGAACCTAGTGACAATCTATCATAGTTTGTCTCCATTGATCTGGAATGTCCCAATATCAGTCTGGAGTCTCTTATAAAGTACAGTGGCATTCAGTAATAAAAAATGCAATGTAAATTAGTTTTATCAATATGGCCTTGCTACAAAGTTATATTTACTAATAGAATTGAATGAATTTAGGAAGCCCTGTTAACCTGCCCAACTGAACACTCCTTTGTTGTTCTTTTCAATGCCTCAGGGAAGAATCAAGGTGACCTTTCTAAAGATTCTCTGAATTCAGGGCAGAACCATTGCTCTTTACACTTTTCCTTCAATTTATTGACATCCTCCCTGCGATTCCAGTCATCTTCTGCAAATGCTATTCCTTTTTCTCTATCACCATCTTCGAATTATTTAAATTCGTGAAAAGGAGGAGGCTGCTGTCCCTGTCTTTATTTTATTTTATTGCTACCTACTCCTCACAGATTGTATTGTAAAATGATGCATCCTGACATTCAAATCTATATTTATTTTTCTTAAGATGAGATCAAATCCTGTTTTTCCTTCCATATAGCCCTGTCTAAATTTGAATCCATTAAATTCCTTGATAAATCACCTTCTTTTTGTCACTTCCCCTTTTTTGATAGAAAGCAATGGGAGTATCAGTTCTCTTAAACTCCAAAGTTCAGATCAAGGTACACTTTTCATGAAAAGATAAAAGAAAATGCCTCATGGGGTTTCCCTCATGGGAAAATCTATAAACTAAGATTTGGGATTCTTCTATAGAAGCTGTGACCCTAATACAAACAGTCTTATTTGTTGGAAAGATTTAGGCATTGCCATTACCTGTGTCTGAAAAGCACAGAGGTTAATAACCTAAAATCAGATAATGGTACTTCCTTCTTTTACCAAGCTGTTATATATCTAAGCAGACTCAGTGAATATTCTAATCTAGGGAGAGATTCAAATCCAAGGAGAAAACCAGGATGGTGTTGTCAATTCTCCTCCAAAAGGCACAGCTCTGGCATTCTTTCAGCTCCAACTCCAAAGTGACCTAGAAACCATCAGGACTCACTTGATTCAGCAGCAGTAAACACTTTAGATGTCTCAAGATGAAAACAGCAGCACAAGTCTCTTCAGGTCTCCAGACAATTCCCAAGCTTCACAGTTTCAAAGTTAAACAAGTCCTCAAGTACCAAATTTCCAATTCAGTTTACATGAATCACACGTTTTTCCAACATGTTTCCCAGGCATCTCAGTCCCAATCAGTCCCAATCCAGGCTAGGGCCTGTGCCCTGCCTGCTCCTACACCTAGAAGCTCTAAGTTCCTGCTGTTCCTTCTCTCTCTCTCTCTCTCTTCTCTTTCCTCTCCTCTACTCTCTCCTTTCCACATGTTTTTCCTCAGTCACCTCCTTAATCTCCTAATCCCATCATTAAGAGGCTTGGCCTCCCTTCTCCAAATCTCTACCCACATTGGCTTAAAAACGAAAAATGAGGAATGAAGCCAGTACCTCAATGTGGACAGTGTTGTCTGTTGGTGGAACTTGGGCATCACCATTGTCTGTGTTTGAAAGATGTAGAGGTTGACAGTGACTTGAAGCCAGATAGAAGGTTAATCTCTTTTCTGACCTTGTTACCATAAATCTTAAGTAAGGCTTGGTCAACATTGTTATGCTGATTTGACTCCCTGTGCTAGTGTTCTAAGATTCAGGGAAGGTATCATAACTGAACCAAGCCAGAGTGCAGTTGATAATCCCATCATCAGAATTCATGATGGGAGGTGGAGCAAGATAAAGGGGATAAAAGAGAAAAGTGCTAGTATAAAGGGGTGGAGAATTTGAAGGATGCTAGAGAGATTAGTTGAGAGGGGAGCTGCTCTATGATCAAGCATCTGGAGCAGGAGTGGACAATTTACTTTGAAAAGAAGAAAGACCTGGGGGCTGTTGAACCTTTTGGGGCTCCTAGCCCTGTAGTCTTCAAAGATCAGGGAGCTGAATGAAGGTGGAGAAGAGGAGTTTATCACCAACTGCTGAGCTGCCCTGACAACCCAGAGAGGAGAACGAGCAAGAGACAGGGTGAAAGAGGCCAAGTGAACCTTGTGTTGGTTTAGGAACACACTTCATACTGGCTATAGTGATTGAGAGCCAAAAACAACGTCATAACCATCAGACTGAGGTAAAACCTTTGCAGCTCCCCAAGGAGCAGATGCATGGTTTCTTTCTTTTTGGAATACTCATAAGAGAGTGGACTATTAAGACTCTTTTAGTCTATTTTTTCCTATGTTGTGAATAAACCTTGTGCTTATCCTTGTAACAAACCTTAATTTCTGGGTACCTGCTTGCACATAGATGGAAGAATCCTCAAAATTGAAAATTAAAAGGGGTGTTCCCTTCAGCTGATAACAATTTCATTGGGGTGTGAACTCCTACTCTTCCAGGTTCCTGGCTGTCTGATTAAAGTACACCTTAAAGATTCAGTTCCTACCTATAGGCATTCAGTGGTGACAGTTGACCTGAACTCATCTTGGAGTGCTGATACACCATTGTTTCTGTGATATTCCTGGCCAAAATGTATTGCATCTATAATTGTGAGAATATACCAGACAGCCCCAAATTAAGATTTACAAAACACTAGCCAATATTCAAGTGTCAAGTTCATGAAAGAAAAGAAGGAATATCTGTCAAAGACAGGAAGAGTCTAAGTAAGGAGACAAAGAAAATAAATGTAATATGGCATTTAGATTCAATTCTGACCAGAGAAAAAAGACTTTAAAATTAAAATTGATGATAGTCCAATAAAGTTCATAGTTCAGTTAATAATGAACCAGTTTTTATTTCTGGTCTTTCATAAGTGCACTCTCGTTGTGCCAGACAATAAGTTTAGGATAAGCAGTCTAAAGGAAAAACAGAAACTCTACTCTATCCCCTCTTTTCTGTAAGTCTAAGCTGGCTTAGGCCACTCTCCTGCTCACCTATAACTACACAAGCGCTTTCTCTTTTTCTCCTTGTTCTAGTAAACCTGCCCTTTTAAAACATATAAAAAATATTTATAAATGAAAAAGAGTTTTAAGAAACAAGAGAAAGCAACCTACCAGTTCTAAATCCTGGAACCAGGACAATTTTTATGACCTTGAACAAGTTATACTTCTCTGTCTCAATTTTCTCATCCTTAAAATAAAGGCAAAAATAGTATTTACCTCATTGAACAGATAGGAGGATTAAATGAGTTAAAGCATATTAGTGTTCAAAGATGGTGTCTGGTACTTAATAAGTTCAATAAGCACTGGTTATTTTTACCATTTTCCCCCACTATTATTTCTGCCTTCCTCCATGTGTCTATAATACTTTCTTTACCAGATCACTTAACACATAGTTGATCTTATATAGACTATAATAGTTTTTAGATATAAGCTTATCTGAGTTCAAATTGGTCCTTGAATGTAAGTTTAGATAAATTACATGTTACACATAAGAATTGATTTTAATATTTGTCTATGGCTTTGGTAGAGTAAGTGGTATAATGTATGGGAAGTACCTCATACAATCAAATGACTCATGGGAGGCATTAGTACAGGAAAGCAATGGTTTTGCTTTCTGTCCTTCCAGTAAATTATAGGTACATTTTTGGTAGATCCTGCTCTCTCAAAAACCTTCATTTCCAGAGACACACAGATACACCATACACATGTCATATGAATCACATACACAAAACACAAACCATATGCACATCACATGAAACGCACGTTAATACAAGGCTATGTACATAGTAGATGGTGCATAGGTGTTTTTTAAATGAATAGACTTGGGTAGTATTTACTCTTTAATCTATTTTTATTTTTATTTCTTCTAGGAATAGGGTGCATATTTCCCACATTGATAATTTCCACCCTACTTCAAACTGCATGTCTATATTAATGCAGGGAAAGACAAGGTTTAGGTTTAGATGGACCAACCAGATAAGCTTTCTCAATGTCTTCCATTATGGGAACAGAGTTTTGGTCAATTCTCTCTAGCAGCTGCATCTGGATAATACTGTTACTCAGAGACCAAAAGTAACCTTTTAGAATAGTGGTTATGAGTCATAAATGCAGCAGAGAAAAGTCAGCCTGCAGAGACCAGGAGAATGAGTAAAAGTGAGAGATGGTATCCCTAGAAGAAGGGGGAAGAGCAGTAAGAGAGACATTGAGACAAGAGCATAACTTTCTTGGCTCCTGACATGTCTGTAGTTCTTGATAAATATTCACTTTAAAACCTGGCTTCAAATCCTGCCCCTGGAAGATTACAGAGAAATAATGGAATCTGGTACATACTTCTCTTTTGCTTAACCCAGCTTGAGGGAACTTCAATTCTTTCTGACATAATATCCCAGACTAAGATAAAAGCAAAAGCAATAGCTTTCCCTGTATATTCAACTTTCAGCCCAGTATAAAAAAGTATATTTATTTCTATACCGGTTTCACCTTTACTTCGTTGAAGGAAGATCATAAACTATTTCTATAAAAATCAAATAAAGGTTGAAAAATACCAATTTTAAAATGTCACAGTGTTTTTATAATCCATAGTATGAGTCAGTGCCCCGAAGGGTTCAATCTTAGATGCAGTGGTCCTCAAGGAACCATAAATCTAACTCCACAGACCCCTGGCCACATAAACTCCTGTCCAAACCAGTATACCTTTGACAGATAGACATTTCTCTTTTAAAACTATCCTGGCTCTACAGGCATAAACAAAACTAACTAAGGAAAGCTTAGTTTTATGCCATCTAACATAGGGACCCTTTCTTAAATAGTCTGTGTAGTCATCTTCTCCTTTCTCCAAATTTCACAACTCACAGCAACCTCTAAACCATGCTTTTACCTTATGCCAATCCAGTGTCTCTCCTGGGCCACTCCTCATACCCTCTTTCCTTCATCCTGCACTTGTAGTAACTTATGCCCACTGCCTAGTACCTGCTAGTCTAAGATGAGGGCCCAGCATCATCACTCCACATTACCATTCCTCCCCTGCTTCTTGAGGAAAAAGACAACTGGATCCTTGGTACATTCAGTTTCTCTGGATGATTTCTGAATAAGAAATATTTAGTGGGTAAAATCTCCAACTTTATTACATTTTTTCTCCTACTTAATATTTACTCTTCTCTACAAAGAGAGGTATAATATATTTGAGTACCTCTAGAGGTTTAGATCAAATAACACACCTTTTAAAAAATTCTCTTTTGGCTACTTGTGACTAGCGAATAAATGTATTTTATTTGCCTCATAGTTTTAAATGCCATCTGAATCTTTTAAATATAATTTTGCTTTACTATTTATTTACTGTCTCTTAATAAGATATAAGTTTCTGGGAGAGGGATCTTGCTTACCTTACTCTCTTTCTGGCTCTCAAAGAGTGACTGAGCACCAAGTCTGATACCTTGCTTGACCTGGCCCATTATCTCCACTATTAAAGGTAAAAAAAAGGACCCACAATCTGAATATTACACCCAGTCTCCCCAGAATTTCCTCTGTCCCACAACTGTTTTCATGATTATCACATACACTTAGGAAAAGTTGATCTCTCTACCAACAGGAAACAAAAGTAAATCTGAACAATCTATAGCTCTACAACCAAACCTTTCCTAAACTTTCATTCTAGGACTTGGGGTTAAGAGAATGTGAATCAAGACTAATTTCTTAATCCCTGTAGTATTTATCTATGAGTGAAGTTTGAATTCTAGTAGGATAGTCTTCCCTATATTATAAAATAGAGAGCCTTGTCACCCTTAGGATTAATACACAACTCTTCATTTCCCTGTATGCCTGTGGCCACAAGAACCTCCAGATACACAGACTATCTCTCATTCCTCATACACTAATCCATGTAAGACTTTGTACACTCCCTATTCAGTCTTCCATTCTTCTCCACTTTCAATAGCCAAGTTTCTTCAGAGAAAAAAAATCAATAGGATATTAACTGATTGATTGATTGAATAGAATTAGCTCATGTGATTATGGAAGTTGGTAAATCCAAAATCTGCGGTGTAAGTCTTCAGTCTGAGGACCCAAGAGAGTCAATGGTACAGAGGAAGCCTACTTTTGTATGTGGCTGTCCAATTTCTCAACATTATTTTTTTAATTGTTTCTCTTTTCTCCATTGTATGTTCTTGGCTTCTGTGTCATAAATTAATTGTCCATAGAAATATGGGTTTATTTCTGGGCTGTAAATTTTATTCCACTAAATAGACTGAAATTAGACTACTATCTCATATGATGCACAAAAATGAATTTGAAACAGATGTGTGAAGACTTGGATGTAAGACCAGAAATCATAAAATATATTAAAGAAAACACAGGCAAAATATATCATAATGTTGACTTCAGGGATATCTTTAGGGACTTGACTACAATTATGGGGGGGGAGTAAATATAAAGCAATGGGACTGTATCAAATTAAAAATGTCTGCATATCAAAACAAGTTAGCCAAATTAAAGTACACAACTTGGGGGTGGGGGACCAGGACAGGGTGGGAATGGTCAGGGAGGGTGTGGGGGTGAACCCCGGAGATCACAAAGAAATGACATTTATATATAAATAAATAATTTAATTTAAAAAATGCATAGCCAAAGAAACTATCATTAAAACTAAAAGCTAGACAACCAAATGGGAGAAGATATCTGTGCATCATATGGCTAACAAGGGGCTGATATATCTAAGACTGACAAGGAATTCACATACCAATAAAGGAGAACAAAAATCCCTATCAAAAAGTGGACAAAATATTACATAGACTTTTCTCCAATGAAAACAGAGGGCCCACAGACATATGAAAAAGTGTTATTACCACTTATCATCAAGAAAATGTAAATCAAAACTACAATGAGATACCACTTCACAGCTGTGAGAATGGCCCACATTAAAAATAAACAACTAGAAATAAATGTTGACAAGGTATGGAGAATAAAGAACCCAAGTTCACTGTCAGTGGAAATGTAGACTAGTACAGCCTCCATGGGAGGAAGTGTGGCACTTCCTCTAAATGATAAATAATAATAATAATAACAATAATAATAGATCTGCCATATGATCCAGTACTCCTCCTAGGTATTACATGACAAATGTAAAAACACCATTGTAAAGGGTTATGTGCACTCCTACATATATTGAAGTACTATTTACAACAGCCAAGATATGGAAACTACCTAAGTGCCTGGTAACAGATGAGTGGGTAGAGATATGGCATAGATACACAATGGAACCCACTCAGCTATAAAAAGAATAGATAAAGGCTTGCCATTTGCAACAACAATGATGAGACTGGAGGGTATTATGCTAAGGGAAATAATTCAGAAAAAGAAAGACAAATACCAAATGATTTCACTCATGTGCAGAAACAGATAAAAACAAACCATTGAAATGTGACTACATAACTGAGGCTACCAGCAGGGGAGATGGAAGGGGTGGGAATAAAAGGGAGAAAGCTCAGAGGACTGTGGACTATGGTATGGTAATATACATTTATAGAGCTGTGAAACTGTACAACTAAACAAACAGTGTTGTAAATCAAATTAACTTCAATAAACATTATTTTCTTAATGGAAAAAAAAGCTATGATGTATCAACACAAAAGAACACTATTCAGCCAAATCATGACATTTAGAATGAAATGGAAAGAGTTCCAGGAAATTATCTGTAGTAAAGTGAGGCTCCTGAGGTTAGCAGGGAGGGAGATGGGAAGGAGTAAGGGCAAAGGGGTACAAGGAAAAATGGTGGGAATATATATATATATATATATATATATATATATATATATGTATATACATATATATGATATAGGATGTGTATATATATATACACATATATATCATATATATATCATATATATGCATACACATCCCATATCCCATATATATATATATATATACACCCCATACACACACATCCTTTATGCATACATGTAACACAGATATCTACATATAAAGTAATTCAATAAAAACAAAACAAAAATCTTGCCTCCCATATTTTGATCATTTTTCACTTTCTGACTCACCCCCTTTAGTTTCCCAATCTACACTATGCTTCTCCGGAAACAGGGGCTCTGAAAACATTTAGTCCTCTGACCCTGTTATTGCTTTTTTGCCTCTTTGGTATCCACACCCCTCTTCTTATCCATCTACATTCTTTAGGCAGACAGTAAAGTAATTCTCTTAACTCTTTGCTTTTTTGCTTCCATGTATATGCTTAACTAAATTTCAAGCTGGAATGTTAACTGCTTATTCCAAACTACAACCTGTGCCATTGAACATAATTGGAAAAAAATACATAACAGCACTAACTTCAAATACAAGGTACTAAATCTCAAGTGGGCCTTGACTACTGGCAGGCAAACAAAGTGTGTCAATCAATTTACTCCCCCAATCTCCTGTACAGCTATTTAGAATTTTTTCTTCTTTGCCTTCCAAATATCTTCTTACCCAACCATATCCTTAGCTGATGACTTATTTCCCACTTCCCTATGAAGTTCCAAACAATCTGTAGAAGTGAGCCACATACTCCCACTGCATTATCACATAAACTTATATATGTGGTAAGTTTTCTACCCACCTGTCCTGTATCTCTTACTGTTACAATAGATGGCATTTTCATACAAAAGCTAATTATAGCCCAAGCTAGGTTCTTCACTGAGATGTTAGTCTAGTCTCTCTTATTTTCTCAAGGTCATTGATTCAGTAAGTCTCTTTTTCTCATGTACCGTATTACATATTTGCTCTCCATGAATTGTTCTCATAGGCATATAAGCATGATATTTCATCAACATTAAAAAAAATGAAATCCTTCTGCTTCGGTTTTCCCCAACAAGTAGTCCTCTATTCTGGCTTCTTTTATAACAAAACTCCTAAATGGAATTGACTGATCTCACTTGAATTCCTCTCCTGCTACCCTCTAACCCAGTTATCAGGTTTGGTCCCTGTTCTTGACCTACACAGCCTTGTCAAGATCGCCAGTGATCTCTCTGTTGGTATAAGCAGTAATCAGTACTTGTTTTTGTCTTACAGACCATAATTAGAATCTACACAGCTGGTCACTCCCTCCTCCTTAAAACACTCTCTTCATCGGATTTGGCAAGACTTTTATTTTCATTTTCCTCTTGCTAAAACTATTACTCTTCTCAGTCTCTTTTGCTGGTTTCTTCTCTTTTGCATAGCTCTCCAAGGTAGTGCAATTCAGATTTCAGCTTATGACTTTCATTTCTCTATCTAAATGCCAGAAGTTGTTGTCCTTAGTAGTGCGGATATTTTTAGGTAAAGTACAACAATAATATCAAGTTCTAGAGCCTAGAAGTCATCTTTAAGACTTGCATTTCCTTTCCTATAATGCATCACTCTGCATTTCCTCTCCTATAATATATCATTTTCTAACAATGTTTCTGAATTCTTACCCTCGATTTCAGGTGTGCTACATCTCACAGATTATTTTAGTTCTTTGCTGAAAATCTTCATGTTTGCAAACTGTCATGAGGAATTTTTTATTTTTTTAAAGCTTTATTGAAATAACATTGCACTATAACATCATAAAAGTTCCAGGTGTGCATAATAAGTCAAAGTCTGCAAGTATTACATTAAGTTCACCAGTAAAAGTCTAATTCTATCCTTTAGAATACGAATGACCCCTTTGACTCAATTTGCTCAAACTCACTCCCCTTCTCTATCATAATTTCAAAACTCAAGATATAATTCATATGCCATAAATTCCCTATTTGAAGTGTTTTTAAGTACAGTCAAAAGGTTGTAAAACCATCATTAATATTTATAGAATATTTACGCATTCCCCAAAGAAACTTTATAGCCATTAATATCTATTTTCCATCTCTACTGCTTCCAATACTGACCAATCACGGACCTGCTTTCTCTAAGGATTTACCAATTCTGGAATCCATTTCACAAAAATGAAATCATATAATATGTAGCTTAAGATAATATTTTTGACTTGATATTTTAAAGGTTAAATCAGTGCTTTATTTCAATTTCTGGGCAAATGATAGCCCATTGCTTTGGTATACCATATTTTTAAAATCTGTACTTCAGCTGTGGACATTTGTGGCATTTCCATTTTCCACGTTTTATGAATCACACTGCTATGTACATGTACACAGTTTTTACATAAACCTATCTCCTCAGTTCTCTTGGGTACATACCTAGCAGTGGAATTTCTGGGTCATAGGGTAACTTTATACTGAACTTTTGGAGTAACTACCAAACTGTTTTCCAAGACTGACTGTACAATTTTACACTCATACAAACAATATATAAAGATTCTCATAGCTTTGAATTCTTGTTAACATTGTTATTTTTCTCTATACTAGTGAGTATGAAATGAAATGTGATTTTGATTTGCATTTCTCTAATGACTAATATGCTGAACAGCTTTCTATGTGCTTTTTGGTTGTTTATATAACTTATTCAAAGAAATATCTTTTCATATTTTTAAATTGGATTCCTTTTTTCTTTATTACCAAGTTATAAACATTCTTTATGTATTTTGTATAATAAACTTTGTTAGATACAAATTGCAGATATTTTTTTCCATCTTGTGGGTGATGTCCTCACTCTCCTGACAATGCCTTTGAAATACAAATGTTTTAATATTGATGAGCCCTGTCTTTCTTTTATTTGTTTGTTTTTGTGTATGTGTGTGCATTTGATGGCATACACTTGTGAAACCTTTGCCTAGTTCATGATTATACAGATTTATACCATGAACTTTTTCTAAAAGTTGTATAGTTTAACTATTACATATAGGTCTTTAACTATTACATAATGGTCTATCTTTTGGAGGGGGGGGGCTGTTGTTGTTACTTTTCGTTAGCACTGCATGTGGAGTGACCCAATTTTGACCTTACTTGTGAATATCCATTTATTCCAGCACAAGTGGAATTATGTTGAAAAGACTGCTCTTTATTTGATGCAATGGTCTTGGTAGCTTGGTAGCTCTGTCAATCAGTTGACTATAAACATATATATATATACATATATATATATATTGATTTTTGGGAGTGTCAGTTGCATTCCATTAATATATGTCTATCTTTTGATAGTAAAACATTGATTTGATTGCTTCAGCTTTGGAATAAGTTTTGAAACTGCAAAGTTTAAGTTCTCCAACTTTTTCTTTTTCGAATTATTTTGATCATTCTGTGAACCTTGTATTTCTATGTAAATTTTAGGATCAGCTTTTCTGTTACTTAGTTGAAACAAATGGAAATTCACTCAAACTAGTTTAAGTTCATGGGGATTCATTCTAAAAACTAGAATACTTCATTACCCCTAAAAACAGAAAACCAGTGTGAAATATTAGAAAATAAATATATTGGTCTCTGTCCCTGGCTTCAGGCACAGAGCTCCAAAAACTCTTGTAGTTTCTGAGTGATAAAAGAACTAAACGTGTCCCTTGTTCTGAAATTT
Source organism: Uropsilus gracilis (assembly GCA_004024945.1). Classification (NCBI taxonomy): domain Eukaryota; kingdom Metazoa; phylum Chordata; class Mammalia; order Eulipotyphla; family Talpidae; genus Uropsilus; species Uropsilus gracilis. The sequence goes on from PVHY01008919.1 coordinate 12,541, forward strand.
GGTTTTTACCTAAAGTTCCTGACACAAGGTAGCTGAAAGTCTTGCAATGTCCTGGGTAATAGAAGCATATTTTGTTATATAAAGGTGACTGTGGTTTCCTTAATGGGAGCTAGTAGCTAGAACAACCATGCCTTGATTTGAAGATAGACGATTGAGTTATTCCTTCCATTTGCCAAAGAGGGGAGATGGGCTAAGAATGGAATGAACTACATGAGAAAGTCACCAAAACTCACCCAAACTCAAAGATACATGAGAAAGTCACCAAAAAATCCCAATCATATTGGATTTGGAGAGCTTCCAGGTTAATGAGTACATTCACACTGGAAAGGTGACTTTCTATAACTTCACAGGGATGAATTATGCTACTGAGCTTTCCACCCTTGCAGACCTCAACTTATGAATCTATCTGACTGCTCATTTATATCCTTTATCACAGCCATTGATAGACTAGTATATGTGTTGCCTGTGTTCTGTGAACTAATCTAGCAAATTAACTGAACCTGAGGAGGGGACACAGGTGACCAAATTGGAAAAGTTGTGGGTAACCTGGGAACCCATAGCTTTCTATAGGCATCTGAGTAGCCTGGGAGCAGTCATATAGGATGGAGCCTTTAGCCGGTGTGACTTGACACCATATTTAGGCAGAATGTTAGACCTGATGTCTCAGAGATGGCTTGATGTCTTAAAAACCTCCATAAATTTGGTGACCAGAGTATCAGACCCTTCATGGTGTGTTTCATACTTATGCAGAAAGAGAATGAGTAATAAAGAAGATGGGGAGGTGAGAGGGAAAGGGATTGGGTTTTTGCCTATTCCGGGAAAACTGTAGGGTTTAAAAAAAAAATAACCAGCTAAGTCTCATGTTTGCTTTCAACCAAGAAGCAATCAGTCTTCAGGAACAAAGTTAGTAACTTTTCATATTTCTCTCTCCTCCTTCCCCCTTTATTTTTTTTTCCTGAATTTTGGTTCCATTTACCTGTTGCTCACTGTAGAGTTCTTTCCAGATTTCAGCATCTATAGATTCAAATAGCTGTGGCAAAATGATAGTCACACACTCTTGTGTCTATATTGCTATCTAGATTCAATAATATGAAATAAACAGTTGAGTTATTAAATCCTAAATGCAAATTTCTTGACAGAGCATATGACTGGTCCATCTGGATCAGTTGTTTATCCTTTACCTAAAGATCTGGGGTCAGAGGATGGGATCACAGCACTACCAGGAAGGTCTGGTATGGTGATATTCAAAGAGCTTGTATAGGAAAGAAGTAGAGAGACAGGTAGGAAATGATGGATGAAATAAAGGTTAAAATAAAAGATAATTAGGACCTTTTCATGGAGGGCCTTAAATGCTACACTGAATGACTTTTATTTTTATGCAGCAAATAATTTAATCCATTTATTTTAGCCAATAATTTAAGCCATTTATGCAAAGATGAGTTAAATAAAGGATTGCTATTATAAGATTACTCTAGCAGCGGGATAAATTGAAGAGGGGAAACTAAAGACACAAAGACCAGACTAAAGATAGCAGTAGCCTTAGTTTGGAAAAAAACATTTTTTTTTTAATAAACTGGGTGATGGTAGCGAGAATAGAAACAGAAAGAAGAGTTTGGGAGAATCCTGATACAATTTGCTACACTTCAGTTTTAGGGACCAAAATCATGTATACGAAACATATTCAAAGACAGAAAAGAGCTATATTAATATATACCAATACATGTGTCCACATATAAAGGGTGAGAACAAGATGGTGATATTTTTGATATCAGATATATATTTGAAGGAAATCCATGTGAGAGACTGAAAAACCACTGAAAAAAAGCCATTCCAATCTAGAATTTAAGAAAGTAACCATTAGAAGGAAGATAAGGAACAAAGGAAAATCTTCCTGGTCTTAGGTTGTAATAAAAGAGGGTTCCCCTTAGTAAGGCTGTAAGGGACACAGCGTGTTTAGATAGGGATTGTTTTCACCTACCTATAAGATAATTTTAATAACAAAACTTCTTCCTCTTTCTTCCTCCTCTGAGAGAGTACACGCTGTCTTTCCTGGCCTGATCATGAGAATTCAGCTATGGATAAGAAGCAAGTATCAATCTATTCCACAGACCTTTAAATGATTTCCTTCCTCCCCACAAAGGAAAAATGGGCATGACCTCACGTAGCTGCCTTTCATGGTCCTTTGCTAGATTTTTGATTGTCTAATTTCCTTATTGCCAGATGATTATGCATGGCAGGCTGATTCAGAGTCCATTGTCTGTTTTGAAATGAACCCCTAGAGTGTGCTAATGGGATTTTATGCCATTAATGCTGAATAGAGTGGGATGAGAATTCGCTTTGCCTATCTGTCTGCTCCTGGGTCTCAAGGCTCAGTGAGAATACAAGTGACTGTAGTGAGAAAGCGAATTCACTGGGATCCTGGTCCTTTCCATGTCTCCCTGAACCCTTGCAGTGAATTAACTTAACCTTACCTTTTCCATCTTTTTATCTTCTTTGGGCTACTTAAAGGTATTAAGGCATCATCTCCAATTCGTCAGGGTGGGCGAGTCAGCTGTCTCCTTCTCTACGGTCTGCTTCATCCAGGATAAAAAGCCATGTGCTATGGGGATATTTTAAATCAGAGACAATCAGCTTTGTAGTCAGGTCCTGTATCAAATTCCTTTACAAAAACTTTCCTTTGCGGATTTTCCTTCTCTGATCCTTCTACCTCTTTGAAGAACCTGCTGCTTCTATGCCCTTTGGCAAGGAGGAAAAATAAGCAAAATCATAGCTAAACTGCTTATACTTTTGTCTGGCTACCATGTCACTCACATTCCAACTATCTAACAACAATAAAACCTGAGAGGCTGGAACCTCACCCACATGCGGGCTCTGCCTGGCTTATAAGAGAGCTTTTTTCAATGATTCCTATACCACCATGATGAAAATTGTTGTTTCCTCTTTCCTTGCTATGGTTGATTGAGGGTGTTTCCTTTTTTTTTTTTTTTTTTAAACTAGGTCTTGCTATGTTGCCCCTGGGTACCACAGACTCAAGTAGTTGTCCCAGGTACCACAGACTCAAGCGATCCCCAGCCTCAACCTCCCAGATAGCTGGCATTACAGGCACCTGCCACGGTGCCCAGCTGATTTTTCGAGACCAGGTATCGCTATGTTGCCCAGGGTAGTCTCGAACCCGTGAACTCAGGCAATCCCAAGCCTCTTGCCTCCCAGCACTTGGACAATAAGCGTGGGCCACCACACCTGACTGAGGGTGTTTCCTTTTGATGTGTTCACATTAACAAATATCCTTTACAACAAAGCAATATCACTGCTTTGGAAAGAAAACTGCTTACAAACTGTTTTTATGTGCATCGCCTTTCTTGATTATGGGACAAAAAGTTGATGCTGAACTGTCATCTAGCCATTCCTGAAAATGAATCTGTTGGATTCTGCAAGGAGTGAAGAACTGCAAGGCCAAAGGGATCAACACAGGTTAGAACTTCACAGATGAGCAAAGAAGAGATTGTGAGTGAGCAGTGCTAGGACCCAAAGCATCTAAGAATCAAGGGTGAATCAACTCACTATTCTCTTTACTAATATATCTGCTGCTGCCCCCAAACCAAAGCTTCCCCTCAGCTTTGGGTCCCTGTCTACAACAGTCCAGACATGCTGCTCCCCAGGACTTTTTTGCCTGCATCCTGGATGAGAAACACCTGGAAGCTGTGTAATTTCATCATAGAAACAACCTGAGAGGCAGACACACATAACCAATTTACAGTCAAGATAAATAAAACTAAGAAGGGAAAGCAATTTGGTCAAGGTCACACAGTTACTAAATGCAAGAGGAGTTTAAATTCCAAGCATTGTGGGACACATGCCCTTTCTCCTATGCCACACTGATTTCGCACTTTTAAAATTAGTAAAATGTTATAGGTAAAAATCAAAAACCTGACGAAGGGATAAGTTTTAATTATACACCTATAACAAATGCTAATTTCTGGAGATCTTTAATTATAGAATTTATACATGCAGTTTCCCAAACCTCATAAAATAATAGCATTAATTAAGCACTCAATTGTACAGGCAATGATCCATGTTCAGGGAAAATTTGAAATAATACTAATATTAAGACAATTCTATTTTAGGAAGGGAAGGCTGGTTGATAAATTGAGCTGAGAAGTAGAAGTAAAAATTGTCTCTTTCCTTTATATATGTTTTTCTATTATCCAGAGTATGGTAAAGTGAAAGTCATTTACTTGATACTTATAGGAAACTGAATTTAGGAATATTCACTGCCATAGAATGCAAATGAAGACCTGAATTAGAAATAATACCCTCAAAAATATAAAATGAATGTATCTTTAATGCCACTTGCCAGGCCAGTAGACGAAGGTCCTGCTTTGGTCTTCCTCTGATATCAGTTCAAAATGGGCTGCAGGGTAGTTCTGTGTACATGAGAGGCAGAAAGAGATACAGGGCCTCCCTCTACATACAAAGATGTGCAGGAAGCCTGCAGATACCTGAATATTGAAATGGCTCTAGATCCTATGGTGATTACATAACAGCATGACCTGACCTGCAAACACTTTGATAAACATCTTACTCTTGGAGAGTGTATGCTGTGAGAAAGGAGGAATTTTCCGTTCTCTCTCCTCGTCTATCTGTATGCTTGTGTATGTATGTGTGTAAATGTGTATGTGTGCATATATATAGGTGTGCATTAACACATACAAATACATAATTTTCATATATATATGACTATGCCTAGTGCAAAATGAAAGAAGAAAAAAAGGCTTTTATATACTATAATATACAGAGGCTTTACAATAGAGCTTTGAAATGATGAGCTCTGTAGCTACATGAAGCAAAGTAGACTTGAGTTAGTCTGCATACCAGCTGTCAGGAAGTGCAAGGGGTTCACTTTAGACAACTGAGTTGAAACTTAAGTTGCTGGAAACAATATCTGTTGTCATTACTGTCCCCTTAATTATTCTGCATTAGATCAGTTTACCCATAAATCCAAGAGAGGATGACATCCAGTATATAGTGGGAGGTTAAACTGTAGGTTCAGGAGGTATGTCTAAACTCAAGATAGATTTTGAATCTGGCACATGGGTAAAAGGTAAACCATGAAGAAGATGGGGGAATGGAGTGTTGTCCAGGGAGAATGTATACATTAGGAGGGAATGAACCTGAGAATAAAATCCAGAAGCATCAGTATTGTGACGTAGAACAAAGAAAGGAGGCTTTGGAAAAGATTGAAGATGATCCTTTCAAAGTTGGAAAGGAATGAGAAGTCAAGGAGAGAGAGGGTTTCAAGGGGGGGTACTGGTTAGAGAGTAAATGTATTTGTTTTATTATTCTGAATAATTGATAAGGACAGCATCTGAGTGAAAACCAAGGAAGGTTCTAATATGTTTTGATATTTTGCTCACTGTATACCAGCTTATCTTTTTGCATATGTGTTAGAATAGGAACACATCTTATGGGCTAGAGTTTTATGAATAAAAATAGATTTATTATTTTTTTAAAATATGGAACTATAAGTTTCCTAATTTTATCACTGCCAGGAACTAGCACAATGACCTGGAACAAAGCACTACATCTTTATGAATTTCATTCTCTCACTCATATAATAAAACAGAGGATTTGAGGAGTTTATCCCCAACACTATGCACATTGATTCTGGTAAGTTCTTAAAGTACTTTGTGTGATACATCAAGCTGTATAGTCAGTGGTTAATGAGGCCACCATCCCGACCCACAGTATTTATTTAGTTATTTGTTGAAGGACTTTATGAAGATTATTTATCTTTTCTTTAGTTTCCTCATGTGTGAAGTGCAGATAGTAGTAGTTCCTTCCTTACAAGAATATTGTAATAATTAAATGGTAAAAACTGTTTATAAAGTTCTAAACATAGTTCCTAGAACATAAAGAATGCTCAGTAATAGTTTTGGACTTATCGATAATGATAGCATCATAATGATCAGGCAAAGTGAGCATTATACCTTAAAATTCCTACTTCATAATTAAGACTCAGCAAGGCCCAGTAAAAGAAGAACTCTTTCATGCTTGTGTTTTGTGCTTGATTAATTAATATAGCTTTAAAGGTACTTAGTTGATAGCCAATGCATCAGCAGATACATTAAGTATCGGCTCTTATACCATGTTTTTCCTCCTATTCCTGGCTTATGTTGAGAAATTGTGTAAAACTGCATGAAGTAATGAGAGAAGATGCCCATAGTGTGTATTAATCACACTGACACACTGCATGAGGGACTGTGATGACACTTTCTCAAGGCACCTCGCATGATGATGTCTGTAATGGAGGACCTCTGTCTTTCCAGACTAAGACTACTCAAGGATACCAAGGATCACTTTGTTCAGTCCATCAAAACTTTGCCATTAAATGCACTAACTGGTCACCTTTACTGACAGTAAACAATGTTAAGTCCTGATACTGTAAAAAATACTCACAGATTAAGTGCATATTTCTTTTAAAAAAATGTGTACTATATCTAACAGCTAAGTCATCCAAACTTGTGGGGAAATTTAATGTGTTAGCAATTTTGAAAGTATCTGGCCCAATTTCTGTGTCCTGTGACTGCTTCTATGCTAAGTCTTTATTTGTGTAAAAACTGTAAGTTCTTATCCTTTAAGACTGTCCATCTGTACCTATGCAGACATCTCATCTTGGTTTCCTATTTCCCTTTCCTCAATAAGCTTTCCATGTGCTGATGAACGGAAATGACTTCTTTCTCAGAGGGACGCAAAAACCCTACACACCCAACTTCATCACTTGACTCTCCTGCCAAAAAGAAAAAGATAATGATAAATGATATCAACTGAACTTTAAGACTTCCTTGAGTCGATAAGTTGGACTACCACCTGAATCTTACCCACTACACCACGCACAGATCAAATTGTTTATTACATTCTCATTTATAATTGGAAATGGTGTTTCATGGCAAAATGTAGTTAGGGTTCTCTTAACTTAACTTCACAGTAGAATCATCTGGGGATGTTTTAAAAATCCCTGTGCTCAGATAACAATAAATTTAAGCTTTCTGGAGTTTGGACTCCAGCAGTCATTTTTAAGCAGTCATTTTTAAGTCATTTTTTAAGTCATTTTTAAGTCATTTTTAAGTCATTTTTAAGTCATTGGTGATTCCAATGTGCGAAGCTTTAGAACTAGTGCTTTGCCCCTTGTCTCCTAATCTTGGCAAAATCCAACTCATGAATTTTTGTAAAGGTGTGGTTTTTGTAAACTTTTTTAACTTCTACAATAAAGCTCTTCCTATTTAGCTGAAAAGGACATTCTAAATTCTGTCACAGGTACCTGGAGATGAGCACCAAAGTGTGGTTATGTGCCTTAGCATTTGGAAAATGCTAACATAGATTCTTGCTAGTAACTCAGAATCACTGGAGGGGCTTGATAAACCTGAAAATTGAGGGCCCTTAACCCATAATTTCTGATTTAGATCTGAGATAGATAGATCTTAGATGTGTGCATTATTAACTAAAATCCAAGGTGTATGACTGGGAAATTATAAAGTTAAAGGCACCTGGATTCTATGTCTACATCCTGATATAGAGGCTCAAGTAAGGCTTAATAGATCAGTAAGCTATTGCTTTGTTGTAACAAGTCACTCCAATGCTTAATTGCTTGAAATAGCAACCATTTATTTTTGCTTAGGAGCCCATGGTTGCTTCCTAGGGTTTCGTTCATGCACTGCACTCATCTGCGTTAGCCTTTACTAACGCTAGCTGGGTGTGACATGTTGGTTGTTGGCTGACTGTTGCTTGGTTTTTCCCCCTGTTTCTGTTTCTCCTGTATTCCTGCAGCAGGTTGGTCCAGGCTTACTTTTACCAGAAGCAGCAGAACTATAAAGGGGCAAAGCCTATACGACACACCATCTAGTCTACCACTCTCTACTTACTGAAGCAGACATAAAGCCAGACCAGATGTCAGGCTGTGAAATAGACTCTGCCTCTTAAAGGTAGCAATTCTCAAACTATGTTACCAATGACATGGACACAATAAAGGCCAAAATCTGGGGCCATTTTTACAATAAACTGACTACATGCATACATCTATTTCTTTAACATTCTACCTAAAACATTTCATGTAATTGTCACAATAGCTTGATAAATGAATGTAATGTTGGTGACATTTCAGTGAAAACAAAGGCCTGCAGAGACCCCCAGAGGATAGTAAAATGTTGCTCATGATGGCTAGAAACAGGAATCAGGTAAAATTGCAGACCACAATACAACACAAATGAACAGCAGAAGATGCAATCATCACCAGTTTGGCAGTGACAGTATATGAAAGTGTAAACATGCTGATTTTTTTATTTTATGCAGTTGATGCCTGATGCTTGTTCTCATCTCCATTATAGGTCTTAGGGGTAGAAAACAAGAGAATTATACTCATTTGACCTATACTGGTGAACTAGTTAATTGAGATTGCAAAGAAGACTATCAAACCTCCATCTCAGCTGTGATAATTATGTAATATATTTTTTGGGTGTATGTTTTAAAACCTCTGCAAAAAAGTTAACTTTTATAAAAGGAGAAAAAATACGTAGCAATGAGGCAGAGCTATGCTTCTAACCCTGCACCAGTCCTGTTTAACCTGCTGTGCCATTTCTCATCTCTGCTTCTCTTATCTCTATAGTGAAAGCAGGAACTCTACCCCCTCCTTACAGAACTGAGGGGAAAAAGATCTATTTTTATATGGCTAGACAGAATTGCCTTTTCAGCATATCACGTAAGTGAACCAATGGTTTCTCAGATAAAATAAGGGCTCATTTTAGGCCTAAAGTCAATTTTTTGCAATTCTACCTTAAGAGGTGTGTTGTAGGAGAATGGTATAAAATGCTTTAATGCTCTTTTATACTTACCTGATATCACTAATGCAATTTACTTGGTAGCAATTAATTCAACATTAGCCTCTTACTGAGGTATGAATTTATTTTTACTAGGCTTCCAGAGTCCACCTTCACTGAGGTATGAGCAGAACACTGAGGCGTTAGGAAGCTTGAGTCAGAGTCTCTAACCTGAGCCAGACTGTGCTACCCAGGAAAAGGGGATGTCTGCAGAAAAGCTCTGCATGTGCCTTCCTCATTTAAACTTGACTTTTGGTTGAGAAGCAGTGTATGTTCCTGGACCAGAGATTGATATCTGGAAACAACTACCAACAAAAGACACATCTCCTAATATCTTTCCCCACTAGCTCTTAAGAGATGTACCCTTTGTAGTTTGGAAAGAAACCTCCTAAGTTTGAAATTCTGTTTCAACATGTGTTTTGTGACCTTGGGTAAGTTACATAAGCTTTTTGTGCCTTTGTATGCTCATCTATAAATGGATATTAAAATAATGTCTACTTCATATCAATGTGAGGATTAAGTGGTCATTATCTAAAATCCTTAGGTCATTGCCTAGTACTTAACTATTTAATAAATGTTAATTATCTCTGCTCAGTGAGTATATATTTAGTGTTTAGAAAGAGATATTATATTAATATTATAAGTAGAAAAATTCTTCAGAGACTAGAAGATAATATTTAAGGCCTAGAGAAAGAATATTAATGAAAAATGTGTTTTCTCTAGACACTGTGTTTCTATCTTGCTTACTATATCTCTAAGTTTATCTTAGCTTTTCCTTGTGAATATGCAAGTACTTTCATAGTTCCTTCCCGTAGGAATTTCCCATTTAACATGATTTATAATCTGATTACATAATATTTATATAAGCTCACAATGAGCAATTACCAGGAATTTTACTTAATTTATGTTCTTAATTTATTTTTAACTTATTTAATTAGAGTTATTCATAGATTCTCCAAGCTTAAATTTATAGTATCTATATTCTGCTTGAAAAACATTGTATGTCAGCAATGGAGGAAAGAGAGTGAGGAAGAAAATAGGGGGGGATGAACAATCATGGTAACAGTTCATGTGATATGGTGGTAGGAGAACTTTGGGGTATACAAGGATGTTAGAAATATATATACATAATCAATAAAAATGGAGGGAAATATAAAATAAAAAAAAAGAAAAATATACAAAAAGAAAAGCATTGTGTGTTTATTTACTTTTGATGGCATTAAGGACTGGGACTCTCAAATTACATTTGGCAAAAGACAGAAAGTTGCAGAAGGTTTGGGCTTCAGAATTAGAGTGGAGTTCAAATCTTAGCTCCTCCATGAGAGTCTTACAGTTATTTGATTTGTCTGAGCCTCAATGTTCTTATCTCTCAAAGAGAATTATGTTTACTTGACAAGAATGTTATGGTGCTTGGTACATCATGGGTGCTCTGTGAAGGAGAGCTTTTAAAAGCACTAGACTTCACAGAGAAAGGATTCAAGTTGGCCAGCTAGACAATAGTTGTTAAATGAAAGCACTATATAGTATTAAACGCTATATCGGTAGTTAATTAAAAGCTTTGTGTGTGTATTTGTCTGCATATCTGTATATTACTTTATATCTGTCTACATATCTGTATATCACATATCTGCATTCACTTTAGTAAGTCAGGGTTTAAAATTGCTAGAGGCCCTGCTATGCTGTTGCAGGTGCTGTGTTACTCCTGTGATTGAAAAGGGGCAAAGGGGCAGCTGGGTGACAGCAAGGAAAAGAGACTAGAGAGTGGGTCTGAAGGTGGAGGAGAGGACTACGGGCAGCAATGCCAAGGTGCTATTCTGAGAACTGTTTGGTCATTTAATATTTTTTTTTCTTGTTTGCTGAACCTTTACCAAGCCCTCCCATGGAGACAATTTCTCTTTATTCTTCTGAGCTGTGGTAGACGCTTATCTAATGGAGAGGGCAGACACAGTAGAGAAATAGCCAAATTGCTTTTCCCAGAAAGTGCCATTTCTACACTACCTTTCTTTCAGATCTGGGGAAAGCAGACATGCTCCTTGGGGGCATAAGCACTTTCTCTGCACTCCTGGAGCTGGGAGTAAACCCCTGGCCACACAAGCACATGTCTCTTCCAGCTTCCTCTCCTTTTCCTCCTCCAAGATTTTTTCCTAATGGAGGAGAGGTATGCATAAAAGAAACTGCTAAAGGCCTATAAATATTTCAAAGAGAAAAGCCAAGGGACTCCATTAAACCTTGTACTTTTTTTCAGTAAATGGAAAAAGAGGCTGAATGATGAAATGCTCAAAGGTACTAAGGTGATTTTAGAGCAAAACAAGCAGAGAAAAAATAAAATACTTCTTACCATGACAAAATTTTCATTTCTTCTCAAGCTTCATCTTTCACCCAGTTCTTTCCAGACCTCTAACATCCTTGGTGCCTATTACCACAAAAAGGCATGCGTGAGAGGCCATATAACTCACTGTTTAAAGATAAACCTTTGTAGTCCAAAAGTCTTGGTTAAAATCTGGTTTCTTACATTGACTGGCTGCAAAATTCATTCATTTTAGAGCAGTGTGATGAGAATTAAATAAAACAAAGCACACAAATGAGCACAGATTAATTGCTTATTAAATCTTCTTTGTTTTAATTGTATTTTTTTCTCCACAGGCTTTTCCAGCATTCTTAGAAACATACTTCTCCCATTTTCTTTCCAAATTGTAGCTTTAGGAGGCCCCTGCTCCCTGCTCAGGTCGATGGCCAGCCCTGGTATTTTCAGTGGCATATAGCCAGGGTCTGCCCGACAGACCCATATGCTGTGGCAGACCTGGGCCTCTTTCTAATGGCCCTTGGGGAGCAGGGCTTTTAAGCCCACACATGCATGCAACGGACTAGAAAGCCTTTATTAATGGCCCCTGTGCTGTCAAGACCATTTAAGTCAGTAGGTGTGCAACAGGCAAGACCTTCTGTCTTCTGGTCAAGCCAGAAAACATGCCTCTTCTCTTTCTTTTCCTCTTACCTATTTCCACACAATGGAAAAAATCCCTTTGGAATTTTCAGACCATTCATTGGCATTATCAACTCCAAGCCACACGTGTGTTTTTTTTTTTGTTTTTTTTTTTTTTTTTGAACTATGGCATTGCGAGGGTAGGAGAAATGAGAATTATTTTCCCACTGATGGTCTCTGTCTGAACTCCTTGAGGAAACAGATGATCTTAGGCAATGAACAGGATGCTTTGGAATCAGCTATTTATGAAACTCACCACATTACAGAATTTTCCTGGAGTTTTGAAAAATATAGCGATTTCTACTCACACACTGTCCTAGTCAGTTTAGGCTGCTATAACAGGATGTCATAGAATGGACAGACTAACGCAGAGTATTTCACACAGTAGTGAGAAATGAAGCTCACTGTCAGGGTGCATCTGGTCATATTGTGAAGAGACCTTCCAAGTGGCTTCTGGCTGCTTCTTACTGTGTCATTACCCGGTAGCAGAGACAAGGGAGCTCTGTGAACTCTCTTTTACGACAGCTCTGATTCCAATCAGGAATGCTCCCTCCTTAGGACCTGAGACCTCTCCAAAGATGGAGCTACTCAGGGACATAAGTTCTCCCGCCTAGAGTACTGCTAGGTACAAGACAGGAAAACCTGGAGAGTCTCAAGGCATATACTTGTTTCTGCAAGGAAGTCACTGCTAGTTACAACTCAAAGACTAGAACTATCATGTGCTCCAACACAGCTCACACAAGCAGGACAAGAGTTGCAAACCTAGCAGTGACCAGGAGTGTCCTGGGGCACAGGGTAGCTAATGATATAGTGAAGAAGAAAGACTGCATAGAGCTAACAAAAGAGGTGATTTTCTGGATCTAAGGGTCAAAGATAGTACACCAACTCATTCATTCATTCATTCATTCATTCATTCATTCAATTAATTCTTTCTGGTGCTAGAATCCAAGAACCCATCCCTCTTCATGGAACACATGATCCTGATGAAATAAATAGAGAAAAAGAAGACTGGAGGTTCATTTCCACCTTTGCACACATTTTGGGGTATTTTTCTGTTTCAATCCTCACTGCAAATCTACCACCTCATCACTGTCTCATATTAATTATAGTTTATCACTTGTCAAGTTTCTATGTTATAATGACAAGCAGGAACAAGATCTTCATTCCAGCATTCTTTACACCCTATTGGCTCATTGGTCTTAAGGAGAAAATGTGTAAGCAGCAAACAACAGCATGGGGAATATTATAGCAGCATGAAGAGTGTGAGTACCACATACTCTGTCCTGGAGAGGCAACTAGGTGCCCAGGGAGTGTTTGAAAGATTTCTCCACAGAGGTGGCATTTTAGCCAGGGTTTCTGAAAGATGAGTCAATATTTGCTATGCAGAAATCAATTCCATCTAAGTAGTAATAAATGGGGCTTAAAGAGGCAAACAGCCAACTCATTTATCTAATGTCAAATGTCCCTGTAATCACACATTTCCATCTGTTTTCTTCACCATAAGCATTCTTCTAAATTCTCAGACTCATAACCCTAGAGTCACTCCAATTTCTTTTTCCTTTTACCGTATATATTTCATTCCTATCTATCTTTAACAGCGATGACTTCTTCTCTGTGTATTTCTCTGGAGTTCCCTACATGATCAGATCTCACTGTGGGTGGTTGTCTAGGGGAAGAATGTGGTCTGGTTGTAGTCCTGGACATCCTATCAGCTTAGGTCACTGAAGTAGATGTTTCTCCATTGTCAGCAGAGCGGAAGTCCTCCTCTGGCATGAGGATAAAGCTGTTTGTCTCACACAGCTTTGGCAGCTGCCAGTGTAGCTCTTCCTAGTACAGGCAAAGGAATAAGGAAGAATGCAACCTGATTGTTTCTGAAGGTTCAAGCCAATGCTGGAATAATATGAAAGTGAGCTCTGCTTATAATAACGAAGTTTCAGCATTTCCTTGCAGATGTTCCCTTCTTTTAGCTAGTTCAAGAGACCTAAGAGAAGATTTTTGTCTTTTTAGAAAATTTCCATTTTCATTTACTAAATGAGGCAACTTAATAGGGAGATATGTTAAAAAAATAAATGTTAAATGCGAACAGAAAGATCTCTGGATTTGTGCTCTACTTATTCTCTTAACTATTCAACCTGATCACACCCATCCGATCACACTCTCTTCCTTTTTCATTGGTCAGCATTATAAATTTTATCATCAGCAGAAAACCCAGCTATCTTTTCTTTGACTTATGATGAAGGATGAAATAAAGACTGAGCAATTAGAAATGATCTGGAAATTTTGTCAGTGAAGCATGATTCAATTTGCCATTGCTTTGCGCAATCTGAGAACGCTTCCAGGTAGAAGCTAACCTGTGTTAAGGAATATTTAGTAGACAGGATGTCAGACCCATGTGGAATGCATCATTTTACAGGTGACATTTTATTTACTTTTCTAAGCAATTTTATTTAAACTGAATATAAAGTAGTTACAATAAGTTGGAAATGTGGTTTTAAAGTAGGTTTTAGATTTTTGAAAAATTTCCCAATAAGATATGGGGTGGGAGGGATTTTAAATACTGTGTGGAAATTATCAGTCTGAGTCTGTATAGAAAATAAGAAATAATAGTTCCTTTTAATATATTTGAGAAAGATTTATGAAAAGATTGAGCATAAAGGACTCTCTAAGAGATAAAGCAATGACAATTTGGAAGGTGGACAGTTTAGTGGTAGGCAGGAACATATGTTTCTTGAATTCCTAAAATAATAATATGGATTTTTAAATATATCACTATTTCTAAAATGAGATTCATCTTCAAGCAATGTGTATACCTAATGTGACAATGTTTCCTCTTATTGTTTCTTTTTTTTCCTGAGGCCAATACTTGTAACTATTTTATTATTAAATGTCTGTGTGAAATATCTTAAAACCTTTTGTTCATTGTTTAATTGGTTCATTCATATCTATTTTCTTACTACTGTTTCTTACTACTGTGTTATAAGAATTCTTTGATATATTTTAAGTATAATACCATATCACATGTGTATATTCAGAATATACCAAAGAATTTGTAAAATTCAATAGTAAGAGTATATAGAGATATCATATGGTTTATTACATTCACAGTGATGGTGTAACAGGTGAATATTATTTTCTTTGGAAAATTCATATTTTAAGAACTGAGAAAACTAGAATCATTAATTTACATGGAAAAAATTTGAGTATTAAAACCCAAATAAATAATTTACCAAATCATACCAGGAACCTTCTGCTTTCAGATTGTAAAGGAAATTGCATAAGAAATTATTTAAGGAACCTGGTAAGTCTGAAATCTATAGCTGTTAGGCTGAAGACCCAGAAAGACTGATGTTCCAGTATGAGTCCAAAGGCCATGAAACTGAAGAATCAGGAAGAGACAATGCTTTCTTTTCAGTTCAAAGTCTGATTTCTGAGAATTTTCTCTTACTTGAAGGAAAGTTCACTGCTTTTTATTTTTTTCTATTCAGGTCTTCAATTGATTGACTGAGGCTCATCCATATTATTGAAGGCAGTCTGCTTAACTCAAACTCACCAATTAAAATGTTCATATCATCCCCAAACACCCTCGCATAAACCAGAGAATAAAGCTTTATCAATTATTTGGGCACTATGACCCATTCAAGTGGTTACCTAAAATTAACCATCATACTATATTTAATCATCACCTTCTCTACCACCATTTCCTCTGTCCCAGCTCCCATGTTGTCTCATCTGGCCTCCAACTTCCTATCTCTTCCCCTTTCAATTCTCTTTTTAGAGTCTAGTTTTCATACAATAGATCAAATAATTTTGACTTCACTCCTAAAATTTCTTGAGTGGCTTCCCACTTTATGTGGGGTAAGATAACAACAGCTCCCTATCAAGCTACAATACCTTAATATCCCCATCTTTTCTGTCACGACAGTCTCACACTGTCCACCTTTGCTCATCACTCTCTAACCACACCACTCTGTTTTCATTTCCTACTCTAATTTCCAGATATATATACCTGCTGCTATTTGCAAGCATATCAAACTCTTCTGTATCTTAGTTCTGTGTCAGGATTCTCTCTTTGACAGGGCTATCTTATATTCCTTCACTTTACAAAACTTTCATGTTGTTTAAGATAGCTTTTCAGACTTTTTTCTCTGGGAAACCTTCCTTACTCACTAGCCATACCTTATCCCGGTTCTCACAGCATTATATACTCCTGTATAGCTGCTACCACACCATCTATTTTTGTCTCATGGTTAGCACTCTTTAATTGTATAGGCCATGTCTGATTTCTTGTGCTAGCTCCTGTGTCTCCTGTGCTTAACACATTTCTGTAAAGTAATGGATACTGTCTAGAGCCTGTACTAGACTCTATATTCTTGAGAAACAGCCAGAAAACATAGAGTGGGCTTGTGTGCCTAGAAGTGTGTGCATCTGGGCTACTTTAGTAATGGTTTTAAAATAACTAGTGAGATTTGAACATAGTTATTGTTCAATAGCTTAATTTAGACTACTTGGGAAAAAGACAAGTAAAAAACCACTGCCTTTTTAGGAATACAATAAAGCACCTACATAAACCAGGCCTTGGATGCCAGCAATCATCTCTCTCCCTCTTTCTCTCTCTCTCTTTATATTTAATTTTCACTTATTGAGATCAAATATGTTTACAACACTGTGTGTGATTCAGAGGCATAGGCTTATACCTCCTCAGATGCATATCACCACACCTCCCAATCAGTCCCTAATTTAAGTGTTACCCTAACAAAATCAGCTCCTCCTAACTCTTAACTCCTTTGGATTTTTCCAAAGAACAGATACAAGTAACAACTAATTTTGTGTTGTAGTTGATAAGCACCAGTGTTTTGTTTTTATTTTAGCTTCCAACTGTTTAACATTTTACCAAGTGCATTATGTACATGTATATATACACTCATATGTTTTAAATATATGTGTGTGCATTCATATATGTTCATGTAGATTCAGTTATGTATATATAGACATATACACAGTGTGTTCTACTCTAGGCAAGAAATTTATACTAATTTTTATTTCATTAGACACCCACTCTATATAACAACATTAATATACCACAGTAAACATTTTAAAATATTTGCTCAACATAGCTTGCTAATAGGAAAGGATTCATGTTCATTAAGACGTATAATTAGTTTCATACCATATGTTCTTCTTGTGTAAAATAAGGTTAGATTTTTTTTTAAAGGAAACACCTATGATTTCAAGATTAGTTCCACCTAATAGCCTACAACACGAAGCATAAAATACTCTTTGCAGCTTTCACTAAGGATTTGAGGGTGCAGGAATTATCACTGATATCACTGATTATCACTTCTGACTTTAGCTATATATTATTGTGTTTTCTTCCTTTGTAGACATAATGGTGTTATCTCTCCATATTTCCAGTTTATGGATTAAGTCTTGAAATATCTGATTAACATGGGAAAACATGAGAATATATTGTGTACTCAGAACAACTAGAAAATATTCCAGTGCTTCAAGAACCCAGATGAGCTGGTGGGAGCATCACCCAAGCTTAATATGTGTAGAGGACTTCTGGGAAGGGGTCAACATGCAAGGCTGGTATTCAGGAAATTTTTTAAACTACACCTTTTAAGCAATTTAATGCAAACAATGGATATTAACACACATTACTGAAAGTCCATCAACAGTACTCGTTTCAGACCACTAGGGCTGAAGGACTAAACAATGTTACCAGGACTCCTATGTTTTCATTTTTTGAAAATGAAAATGATAATGATATAAAAATGAAAACGATAGCTTTGAGAAAGCTATCAAAAAAAAAAAGCTACATGGGGAACAAGCAACCATTACCTGTGGAAGTCTTGAATTCCATTCTAGAATTCCTACTTGGAAGGAAATTTTATTATTTCCTTTCTGCAAGTTTAGCAGAAGTGTCAGGAGAGGTCTTGGCTTACGTCAAATGCCCATGCACTATCATGACCAAAAGATTTGAGACCTACATGATAAGGACTAGTTCTTACATCTATTCTTGAGGAGTAAAGTAAAATATCCAGGGTCAGCTTCTTTCAAATTAAAGAAGACTCAATGCAGAATAGGGATGACCTGTTACCAGAGGAATGTAAGTCAGGGATGGTCTCACTTATAAGTGGGAAATAGAGAAATCAAATAAAAGGACAAGAGTTAAAACTAGCAAACATAAAAGAACTAAAGCAGAGCAGACAGCAAAGGAAGGGGAGGGAGGGCATCATGATGATAGTTCATGGGTGATATGATTGTGGGAGAATTTTGGGATATACAACAAAGTAAGAAAAGCAGATGTAATCAATAAAAATAAATAAAAGAAGGAAAAGGTGCTGGTCAGGCAAAAACAGCAAATGTCTATAGCTCAGTAATATTACAGGACAGTAGTCTATGGATGAATATATTTAAAAGGTGAGACAGTCAAACTGTGCCAAATTTAAAGGGCAAGTAAAAGACTGTGAAAAATTTTATTGCAATTTGAGAGTGATTCCTCTTTTTGCCATTTATACTGAGGTCCTACTTAATGCCCAAGTACTAGCTTAAGAGTTGGACACAGAAACAAAAAAAACTTCTTGAATTTGTGAAGCTTAAATCCTAATGATGGGAGACAAGTAAATAAAACAACCGAGTAAAGGATATAAAGACTTAATAATGATCTTTACTTGAAATATTTTCACAGGAAAAGATGATAGAAAGGAGTGAACTGGTCACAGAAAGGTTCAGTGAGAAGGTGATAATTTATCTCTGATTTTATGTGTTGGGGAGTGGGGTGGTGGTGAGCATTTCAAACAAAAGGAACAAGTGCAAATGTAACAATGAAACAAAAAGAGGACCAATGTCAAGAGTCAAGCAAACAGGGCTACAGAAGGCCACTATGGGTGAAATGTCTCAATCATCATTTAGAGATCAAATCAAAACATGTCAGATTCATGTGGTAATGTTGCCCCAAATTTGTCATTGCATTTGAAATGTGATAATCCTGAGTTCTCAGTTCTTAGACAAGAGTCCTGGACTGTAAAGAGCCAGGTGCAGAGTTGCAAGAAAGGATGAATGAGAGAGATTGGCTCAGTCAAAGACTTCAGGCTATCAGAAGCAGAACTGGTAGCGTAGCAATTTTAAGGTAAATTACTAGACCTTTTATAGGGTCTAGGCAAGGGGAAAAAATGGTGGCCAAGAGAATGTTTTACGACTAACTAACTAGGGAAGACTAATGACTAAGGTACAATAAAATTTGGGTAAAACATTAGTTCCTGTGAGATAGTGATGGGCAGAAGATTTACCCATACATTTGTTGGTAACACCTAAGGAATGTTCCTTAATATAAAGGTTGGAGCAATGGAGAAACTGCTTTTTGCTCTCCAGACGTCTGTCATTTCAGTCCTGTCTTCAATGTTCTGAAGCCAGATAAGATAGTGAAATGAAGTTTTCCTCATTTCATAGCATGAGTCCAGTCCGGTCTCAGCTAGCAGTCTCTGACACTGGAAAAAGCTGCTACTCCTTTGGGAAGCTTTCTAATCCAAATGAAAGGAAAGGAAAGTAGAGACTTTTAACCAAGAACTAACTATCTATCTATCTATCTATCCATCGATAGATCAATCTTTCTATCTATTTGTTCATTTGCTCACTATTCATTCACCATCCCTGCATTCATGTGCATTTATTTTATTCCTGCTTACTATTTGCAGACAGGTGACTAAAGTACAAAACTAAACATACCAAAATTTGATTTTGTGCAGTTTACTATCTGACAGGAGTGGTTAATGATGCTAGTGTGGGCTAAGAAAGAGGAAGGCAGGACTTTTATGTACCAGAGGTCAGAAAGTTCATAAGGGAACACTGTAGGGACTACTGGTGACTGGGGTACTAAGGTGGGTCTGTTGTAGGTTCTTTGAGTGGAGGTGAAGATTAGAATCTTGGTGATACTTGCCACTTGCAGAAGCTGGTACAGGTTAGGGGCTGAGGGGTGGGGAGGAATGTAGGGGCTAGAAAAGCAACATGGTTGAAAAGAAAATTTTTTAATAATGTAATTCTTCCTCCCATGCCTTTTTCTTAGATAAAAATTTCCAAAAGAGAGAGATGCAGCTGGGCACGGTGGCTTATGCCTGTAAGTTTCAGCCTATGAAGTGGCTGGGGCTAGGGATCATGGTTCGAGTCCCACTCGGGACAGCATAGCTCATGAGACCTAGTCTCCCAAAAAATAGCTGGGCATGGTGGCACATGCCTGTAATCCCAGCTACCTGGGAGGCTGAGACTGGGGATTCCTTGAATCTGTGGTACCACTGGCAAAAGTAGCGAGACCTAGTCTCAAAAAAAAGAGAGATGCGTTTGTTTTTTTTTACTTTGAAGTATAAAATGAAATGTCCATCTTCTTCCCTATAGTTTAAATATAAATTTGCACCCAAGACAAATGTGCTGACACTAAGTCCTGAGTTTCTGAAATACTTTTAGTAACAGTTCCAGATTATAAGAGGTCCTGGTTGATAATGAATATATGTTTTGAGGCAACCACATCTAGTTTCCTGACTGCACTCTTCCCTCACAAGCATAGCTCTGAGGAAAGGTAGAAGTCCCCCAGGCAAGGCATGCTGATGGTTTGGATTGATGGGTCTGGTGTTATTCCATTGAGTTTTTACTGTATTTTTGGGATATGGAGGTAGGTCGGAAATTCTTCAGTTCATCTCACTCCTATGAGGCTTTGAACCACTCTATGTTATCTATATCTAGGCTCTCATACTTCACATCTTCTCTAGAAAAGATGAAATTTTCTAAAAGTATCCTGTTACCTTTCAAGGAATCCTATTCACTGGTTCAGGGATTTTAGTCATTGAATATCCAGATATTCATGGCCCAACCCACCCTCAAGCCTTACAGTCTTCGTGGCCACTAATGTCTTAACTTACCTCACCAGAGAAACTTCATCAGGAACATGATTCTATGTTGCCTTTGGGAGCTACAGGGCCAGATCAGGAGATGCAAGGGAAACACTTACCTCAAGGACAATATTTATGGTCACACTATAACACGAAGTCATCAAGATAAATCATGTTTTCAATCCAATTTTATTGATTTATCATTTATTTGCATAACTATGTAGTTTGGGAAATACAGTTTCACATCTGGACACACCATGTACTTCTACTACCACCACCAATGCTGAGTGCCTCTAACTTGGTACCTTTCCCTCGATCCCTCTACCTCCCCTTTCCTTCTACCACCTTATTTTTCAGAGACTAAGTATTAACATAAATAATATTTTTATGCAATATTTCAAAAATCAGAATTAGTGCAAAATATCTATAGTAGACACACAATTAGCATTTCAGATGAGAGGTTGCTATTTACTTTGCGACCCTATGTTACTGTGTCTTGGCTGAGTCCTTCCCATTCACTTCTGGGGCCTGAACTGTCAAGGCCACATGGCCCATGGCCCCAGCATGCAGGTTTGTAAGGGTTGACAATGTTTGCCAACAGACTGTGCATGCAGGACTTGATAGATAATCATAGTTTTTATATGGAACTTTTCTTAACCTTTCTACTTGGTTTAAAATATGGAGTAATATTTTAGAAGCTATATATACTGAATTGCGTGTTTTTCCTTTTGTCTCAGGCCTCAGTGAGGTCCTAGGAAGTAGCAATTAAGCCACAAGGTTTAAATTCCTCTGATTCTAACTTGGCAATTTGTGTGAAAATGTCTGCGTCTATATAGCAGTTTACAAAATGTTTTATATGAACCCAGTTTTTAAAATCATATATGCTTATAAGAGCCTGTATCTTTGTAGATAAATAGGTGATGATACATACATCATCAGACATCATTGAAAACTGTATCTAAAGATGTTAAAATGTCTAATTCTGGGTATTTTCTACTTTTCTACAATAAAGCAATATTATTTGGGTAATTAAACAATCCAATTATTTTGATTTTTATGAAAATCCCATATGCTTCCATTAGAGTGCCCATATATGATATGATGATAGCTAACAATACTCTTCTTTGTAGAGAGGTCATAGCTTCATCAAAAATATATTTAGTAAGGTACCATCTTTGATGCTAAATATGCTGTAACTACTAGCCATGACCCATACCTGAAAAAACAAATCAAGTAACAAATCTGGGAGAACATGTACATTCAAAAAATCCTTGCCGCATTAATCATATTCAACAAGAGCATGTAATGACTAATCATTGCCCCAGTTATAATCTTGTCCTCATTACCAATGACTCTGAACTTCTCTTCAGGACAAAAGAACAAAATTGCATTTATATCAGAGTATGTGACTGAAGAAGATGGTGCTGGATGCTCTCCGTATGAAAGGCAGGTATGAATTTTAATCCAATAGGAAAAGCAGTTAAGTGAGTTCTTTAAGGAAGAAAATTCACATTTCTAGTGCATATTAGTTAAAATTTAGCTAGTAGGACCACCAATTATTAAATTAATTTCATAGGCAGCTGTGTTTCCATGACGACAATGTATGGGAAGGTTAAAAAACTTAATAGACTTTGCAGTGATCTCAATAAGGCCCCATGGATATAATTCATTTATATGATCTTACTTTTGTTCATGCCAACCTCAGAGCTGATTTTCTTAGCGATGTCTGATACTGAAGAAAAGCATAGTTGAGGGCTCCTGTCTTTTCCCTAGGAAGCTGAGATCAAGTTTCATAATCTCTCCATTATCTCTTGAACTGAATACAGAAATGAATCACTGGAAAAGACCCTTTGATCACTTCAAACTGACCAAGGAAGTAAAAATTAAGTTAAAGCAGCAGACACATGTTTTATTCTGTTTTTGTTTGTTTGCTTGTTTTTTCCTGGAGTCCGCATCAGTAGGTTTGCTCATGAATTAAGTGCCCTATGAGGAAAAAAGGAATTGGGTTGCTTGCTTGATTTCTATTTTAGAAACCCCTTCATCTTCAAAGAGATTCAAATTGTATTACATCATGACTGAACATTTTGAACCCAAATAAGCATTATAGACCCATTTAGACTCAGTCAGAAGATTTAGTTCATGCAGACAAAGCTATGGTCCTGCTATTTACAGGTTTGGAGACCAGACTATGATCTTATTACCATTTGAAAGAATCACCTGTTAATGCTGAGGGCTTTTTTTTTTTTTACTTGTTCTTCATTTAGTTTTAATTTTTCTAAAAATAATCCACATTTAGATGTTTTTGAGTCTACAGATCTTGCTGCTTTCTGAAGGATTTAGAACCTATCTGCGTAGACTGCTATTTATTTCCTACTATCTCTTGGACCTTGTGTTTGTTTTGCATAAGCTTGTATCACAGTGTTTTGTTTCAGTTTGAGGGCTGCTATTATCCTTGGTTTGTCATTAGAGATCATTATAAGACTCTTGGATGTGTTCTTCCTCATCTTTAAAATTCTAATAAGGAGCTTAGAATTTATAAACCAATAAAAAATCAAAAGTAATAAATTATCCCAACTGTAGTACAACTAGTAAGACTGAACACTAAGTAGTGGATATTAATAGATTTAAAAGTTCATGTTATTGCTTTCATTATGACTAAGGATTCAAGGGAGTTTAGAATTATACTTTGAAAAGGTTGAGTTGTATCAAGTATAGAGATGTTATTTTGAGGTTTAGCTATGGAAGAGAGATCAAATCAGTGCATTTATCTAACCTTCAAAAAAAAGAAACAAGAAGGAGAGAGAATCTAAAACTTGGAAGTAAAATAGAATTATTTAAGCAATATATTGCCTATATGGGTCCATCCATGGATGACCTTTTCCAATGCTTTATCCCTCATGAGACCCTTGTCTAATCATTATTGAAAATGAGGTGTGGAGATGCTTGCTCCAAAGTCTTGTAAATCACTCCAACTCAAATTTAAGACAAAACTCATAAATTGTTTTATTATTGATGCTTTCTAATTTTTTTTATTTGTGGTTGCTTCTTCCAATATAAATTCACCAGTGTCAGTAATAAGCAGAAACCTCTTGATCCAGGAAGGTCACATCTGCCATGTGACATCAATTTTCTTCCAA
Source organism: Uropsilus gracilis (assembly GCA_004024945.1). Classification (NCBI taxonomy): domain Eukaryota; kingdom Metazoa; phylum Chordata; class Mammalia; order Eulipotyphla; family Talpidae; genus Uropsilus; species Uropsilus gracilis. Next base: position 36,410 of record PVHY01008919.1, read on the forward strand.
ACCTTGTTCTGTAGACAGCTGAGTAATTAAAATTGAGTAGGTTGCACCTTTCAAGATAACTTATTTCTGTGATCTCCGTATCTTGAAGACTTTGACACAGTTTTCTCTTTTTTGTTAGGGAATGCAGTAGGCAGACAAGAAAGCTGAAGAAAGTCCAGTGAGAATGCAGACTAAGTCAGGGCAGAGAATGACTTTTAGGATTTTGAACCAGGACTAACTTAGGGAAGTTAGAGGGGAAAAGAGCAGCATTCTACGTATCAAGATTTACGGACATTACTTAGTTTTAAATAGGCATTACTTATTTTCTAATGCTGTTTAGAAAACAGAAGCTAGGAAGAAATTTGAAAAGAATTGACAACAAAACAGCCAAATGTCTACCTTTTCTTTTATACAGTCACCATCAACAGAATAATGACTACAGTTAGTCAAGAAGCTGATAGGTATTTTTGTGTGGGAAAAATTTCAAGAGAAATGAATAACCTATGAAATATATAATGGACCAGATCTATACATGGGTTAAAACAGATAATTAAATGAAAGCTTGGGAGTTCCTAAAAGTTATACATGTCTGTTATCATTAACTTAGAAAAACCTAGAATAACCTTTCATTTGTTAAACTATACCTTTTCCTGAGTAATACAAACACTCGGGTGATTTTAACAAAAGCACCATTAGTGTCTGCTATGGGTGTAATTATGCCCTATTTCCCAAGTTCCTATGTTGAAATTTTAATTCCCAGTACCTCCAAGTATTAACTGAAAAAGTCTTGACAGAGGTAACAAAGTGAAGCTGAGTTTATTAGGATAAGCCTTTACCAATATGACTGGTATCCTTACACAAAGAAGTTAGGACACAAATACTGATGGGTGACAATGAAGAGACATAGGGAGAAGATGATCCTTAATGAGAAGAGGAGGGAGATCTGGAATAGGTTCTTTGCTCACAGTCCTCAGAAGGGAAAGACCACCATTATTTTGATTTCTCACTTGTAGCTCAGAATTGTGAGAGGATTAATTTGCTATTGCTTGTATTTTTTTAAGACACCTGGTTTGTGTACTTCACTTGAAAAGTGAATATTGCACCCAAGAATGCCATCAAAAGGACGCCACTGGTCCTGGTTAGAACTGTGACTTCACCCACCATTTCCTTATCAAGATTGTTGGTGTCAGACTGGGAAGTCAGAAAGATGATCTACAAGATCTCTAGGCATGAAATCAACTCATGAGAAGGTGCAACAGAAACACAGAGCCAATGGAGTTTGATTACTCTCATGATTTATTAATATTCAGATTGAAAAAGGAGCCTCAGAGCCGCAAGTTACGCTAATTGGCACATTTGCTTTATTTATTTATGTATTTATTTATGTATTTATTTATTTTCAAAACAAACTGGGTTTTTGAATTTTCTTTTTTGTTCATTCCATCACATTGAAAAGGAGGAAAAGAAAAATGGTTTTGAATTCACTTGATATTTTGGACTCCTCAGATGAACGGAACATTGCACACACACTTGGAACAGAGAGAGATAGAGAGGAAAGTGGACTCCCACAGGGCCACACGCACCAGATCAAAAAACTTGGATACAGTGCAAGAATTTCCCAAAATGATTGGATCATCATTACCAAAAACTCGCCATAACAACACCAAGAAACAAAAATGTTTAAGCCACACTGTTTGACTTGGGATCTTTCCTGCTTTTTTTTTTTTTTTTAATGTTTGCCACACAGAGAGAAAGAGGGCTAGCAGGTGGGAAAGGACAGACTCACAGACGTGAGCAGGATAGGAAGGGAAACTTCAGAGTGGAGCTGAGAAGAGGATGGGGAGACAGGGTTCAGGAAAGGGGAGGGGAGGGACATGGAAAGCCATTTCTTAAAGTTCAGGCATGTTCTTGGTCCGCCTCACGTTCTTCTCCTTTACCCTCATCCTGCCGGGCACTTTCCTTAGGTTTGGTTTCATCTACAGCTTCTGAGTAAAAAACAAGAGAGGGTGCAGAGAAAAATGAGAGTTAGTATTTTGTCTCATCTGTTCATATGACAGTGCAATGCATTTTTACTTCTCATTGCCATTTCATAAAAACTGAAGAAAAAAGATTATTTTATCCTATAACATAATTTTCACATTCAGAAAAGTTTATCTCCAGCAGGCTGCTCATGACAAATATGGAAGCACCCAGGAGCAAAGGAGTTTATTAGGGGTGCATTTAGAAATGGCCATGATCTTTTAACCTCAAACTTGCAATCAAGCCAGCCATAGGGAATCTACAGCAATCCTTTATCTCTTTACCAACCAGACAAATTGTGACAGATAATTTGATGCAGATCATTGATCATCCATTCCAATCTCATCCATCATTCCTGGTATTACAAAGACTAGAAAGTGAAATACTTGAATTTCCAGCTCCACTTGGGATGACGGTCATCCATGTAACACAGTGGTGGCTGATTAGTTAGAGACAGACCCCCACTGGGGAGGTCTTTGCCCTGACCCTTCCTGATGAGTGAGGCATCCATCTACTCCTGACAGTGCGACAACTATCTTGTGTCCATGAGGATAAACATTCTATGTAAAAGATGGTGGAGTAGAAAGATAGGAGAAACCTATTATTGTGTGATAATACCATTCCTGGAATCACAGTTTTTCTTATTAAATGAGACAAATAGCAATACTTTTTCAATCACTACAGTGGTTTAGAGTTCACTGCCATTAAGTACAATACAAATACAAATAATGATTCATTAACTAAGGGTGCTTTGCTTAACAAGGAAGCCTTGTGTCTTCTAAAGGATCATTTTCCTCCTCTCAGGAATCAGATGGTTTTTCAAACACTTCTTCCATGCAGTTTCCCTATGGAATTTTGCCAGCTGATTTTATGTTTTAAGACAGTTTACTAATATGCCTATCAGCTAGCAGAAAGAAAATTCATTTACCCTGAAATCACCTCTGTGACTCTAAGAAATTCCCTTTATCAGTTGCCCAAGACTCTCAGGCTCAATGATTTTCTGAGGAAATTGATGAGTCCTAGTCATGGCTATGCTAACTATAGAGAAGTGATAAAAGAGCAAAATCAGCAAAAGGAAAAAGTTGCATGGGATGAAGTTTGCAGGACACCAGGCATAAACTTCCAAGAGTCCTCTTTCCATGGAGTCCCTAGGATGTGTTAAATATGGTGATAACTGTGACATATGGAGAGAACACCCACTTGAGCAGCTCTCCTGAGCTTCCAAGTCCAGAGTTTTTATTGGGGGCTGACTTTATAGAAACATTTCCTTAACAAAACCCAAATCCAGATGCCTGGATGGAAAGTAGATGTCTGGCATAAATTATTGTTCACACTAAGAGTTTAGGTAGAATGAACACTCTTAGAGAATGGGGAGAACTCCTTCAAAGTTCCAACTCCCAGAAGCCAGCAAGGGGTCATCTTTACAAATAAGCCTGTCTAAGAATTAAGAAATGTTAATACAATAGATATGGGAGAAATAGGGCCTTTTAAGACAGTATTCAAAGAGTACATCAAAATATATATGTCCTTCAAATCAGCGAACTGTATACCTGCCTTTGGAAATATATCCAAATAAGACCACCATTAGAATTCCCTCTTTGGAATATCTATTTAAAGATATTCTTTTAAATCTCTTCAGTAGTAGGAAATGCTATTTCTTTGAAAATGAATTTAGTTTTAGAATGAAATGAAGTTGATCTGCTGAACGAGATAGCAGCTATGGTAGATAATTTTATCTTACAATGATTCATTTTCACTGAGGGTTTTCTTTTTTTTCCTTAGGTGAGGTAATGTTGGTTTACATCATCATTTGTATTATGGAGTATAGGATCCTCCCTTCAGGTGTTACTACGACAGTGTACCCACCACGAAAATTTCTAAGTCTTTCATTTTTGTGTTTAAACTAATTGTATGTTATTTACAAAATACAGTTTTTCTAGAGAGACCATAGCCTACTAAGGTCCCAATGACTAAATTTTCAAGAACTGAACATCAATCATATTTTCAAGGGAAAATTTTTGGATGAAATAGTCAATTCTGAATCACAATCATCCACATACCAGTAATGTTCTTCATGGGTCAGAGAACTTTTGTACTCTAATGAATCATTTAGTTTTCTGCCAGAAAAAAACTTGTAGATTCTTTGTTCGGTGATGCCCTTCTGCTACAATTTGGAATTCTTTCAGAAAATTTACTTAGTTCCCTAGTTCTGCCCAAATCTTCAAATACTACAGACATGTCCAAGGTAGTTTACTATTCTTGTTAGCTCCAAGAAACAATGCATTTAGAGCCCTCTTCAAACAGCAAAAGAAAGCGTATTGACTTAAACTTCCTTGAAGCACATAGAAAATTTGTTTTTAAAGCAAAGATGACTTCAAATTTCACTTACTAAAAAGAAAACTTGGGAGCCATTATGTATAATGAGGAAAATTAGTAAACTTAAGAGAAAAGGTAGAAATAGAGTGGGCAAGACAAAAAAAGAATTGTATAGTTGTGGAGTAATGAGAAGAAAATTCAAAAGGGGAAGGCAAAATAACAAAAATTCAGATAATCTTTTAAGCAGCAATTAAACTTTCTGTCCTTGTTGGACTGGAAGCAGGTTAAATCCCTTCAAATTGCCCTATTTTCTCTTAGCATCCTTTGCCTGTACCTAAAAGAAATGGTGATACTTGAATACATCTGTTTGTTGGGACAGGAAGCCATTACTCTTGATTTCCTATGAAAAGAATTATACTCTCTAATATTCCTTCCCTCAAATATTCAAAGAAAGAATACAGAGGCAGGGATCTACTTACAGAAACAATCTCTCATAATCACACAATGAGGTAAACTAAGAACTCATTGATAAAATAAAACAAACAAACAAAACCAAAATAATGAAAATGAAAGAAACAGTGAACAGATGGGAGTCATACATTTGCTCTCACTAAACCCACTTCAGTGAGAGTCTACACATGAATTTCAGAAGGTTTTGACCAAAGGCAGAAAGGGAGCTTATTGTGAACAGAATCTGAGTTCATGTGCAACTTCAGGCATTTGAGCCTAAGTACCAGAAATTCATCTAAATATTGTTGACTTGCTCCATCATCCATTGATGCCAACTCTAGACAAGTCATTTCAGTTGAAACAATAGGTTGATTGTATAGTTGTATATTTATACTTCCTTATCTGTTCTATTCAACAGCCTCACTGCCTAGAAAGAACCATGAATTATGCCTTTTATGGACCCTTGAATATTTAACTATAGTGAACATATGTGTATCATATTTTATGTTCACAACAGCTTTAAGTACATGTGTGTGGATTCATTGGCTACCATGATCATCCCAATTAGCCAGTGGGAAGCGAAGCACAGTAAGATGAGGTAGCTTACCTAAATTCATACTGTAAATTGTAGAAGTGAATTCCAGCCTAGACAGAGTTATCTCAGCAGTGCCTATTTTAGATTGTTCTCCTCATCTTTCTGAGGAGATATGGATGGGTGAACTCTGAATAGGAACAAGAGCAGGGAATAAGAGCAGGGAATAAACAGGTATGTTTAGGACTGGAGCCTGCAAGGTCTAAACCCTGATCTTAGTGAAAGCAGAATGGTGTGAAGAATCTTGATTAGTCTTGAATAACACAGGAGCTTATCTTGCAACTTTCTGGCATTAATTACAGAATTTACAAATGGTAGACATGACTTAATATGCTGTCATTATTTTGTACAAAAACATTGATCATCATGGTATCAAAGAGAGATGACTGGTGAGGACCAACTGGTCACACTAATTGTCAGGATCCAATTAGCATAAATAATCACTTTCTCTTTGAGAGTATGAACTTTCCTCTGAGGCAGTTATTATTTAAGAAAAGGCTGGAGATGCTAAAGACTGAAAAAACATTTTCAATAACAAATGATGAACAAATGAGTGGAAATCAATGAACCCAGACCTGGCAAATAAAATCTGGAGTTGCTGGTGTGACAGCTGAGGTCCAGTAGGTCAAAGATTAGGCAAAAAATTTCTAGTAGCTTAGTTATAAGGTGTACTCTTTCTTACTTTAAATATGAAAGTACAATACTAATAATGTTATTTTAAGACATTAGAGAAAAATCAAGATTAAATTAATCATATTTTATATCAGATGACTACTAATTTATCCTCACTAAGAATTGTTGCTATTTTACATAGGGATGCCTTCCTCCCAATTTCAGTTTTCCATTGGAGGGAAGTTTGTGGGTATACGGAGAATAAATGCCTCAATCCAGTTTTATTATGAGACAGAATATGTCTATGAAGAAGCAAAAAAAAAAAAAAAAAAAAAAAAAAAAAAAAAAAAAAAAAAAAAAAAAAAAAAAAAAAAAAAAAAACCAACTTATGATGCATTATAGTGGTTAGATTTAAAAGAGTAAAAAATGATTTCATTTCATGCAATTGGGTTATTTCATAATTATTTATACTAAATTTTCTAATTCTCAAAAATTATAATTTGAACATGAGATGTTGAATCTGGCATAAGCTAAATGTTCTCCAGGTTTGGCAATTTAACCTTAAGAAAAATATCATTTTTTCTAGGTACACAGATTTTTGACAAATCATCATGATCACCAGTCATTTCCATGAATTTTATTCACTTCTATGTTAACTTATATAGTTAAACTCATAGACAATAAGTTGCATTCTTACTCTTCTAGAGTTAAATATTTTAACAAGGAAGAAAAATGTGATCATTTAATCATTCAATGGCAGGTCCTGGGTTCTGGTATCACAATGCAAATATACCAGTGATACAGTAATAAAAATATCAAAGTCTCTGTTTTCCTGGAACTTAATGCTGATGATTACTGCAATATGAACTGTTTACTGGAGAAGGACTGCTAAAGAGAAAATAGTAGCTAGATAAGAAATCTTCAACCAAAAGGGACATTATTTTTCCTGAACTATTCTGCATTGGCAAGTAGAGAATATTTCACAAATTAAGGATATGAATTTTTTAGTTTATTAAAAATCTTTAATGAAAATATGAATTTCATATTTTGAAATAGGAAAGACCCTACTCATTTTTTACAATCTTGATTCACTACCATCATTTCTAAGATCAAGCCCACATTAACACAGTACTAAACACAGAAGTCATTTTTTATCGCTTTGAAACAATGTGATGATAGCCTCAAAACTATCAGGGAGTCTGGGTAGACTATTTCACAGTGGTCGTTGAAAGATGTAAGGGACTGTTTCTCGGATCCTTGCTGAAACAGATTCAGAAAGCAGTTTTGCCTGTACGCATTCCATTCATTTCCTCGAAAGGGTGAGAATAGCACGTCTGCACACTCTGTTGGTGAGCAAATACTAGGAGCATATGCAGCAGCGGCTGCTTGCATGCTCAGCCAGGCAGCCCGGCTGCAAGGCTGCTGGAGGGATGGCGGTGTTCCCAGCTGCCATCGCCTACACTGAGCAATAATGGCCCTGTTTACTGGCTCCTGTCCAGGCCCCTCCACAGCCCTACATTACTGAAATTAGGTTGAGTGGATTTCCAAGTAAAACATTACCTCTTGGGACCTGCCCAGCTCTCCCCAGTCTTGTCAACATTGATTAAACTGAAGCTGCCATCATCCTGGGGACATGCCCACAATTACTCTACCAATCACCACTGGGCTGGGGGGTATGTTTCCTTTCCCTTTCTATTTTTATCTTTCTTGAATGTTAAGCATTATCACTTCAAAAGCTCAAAGTACTTTCAGAAATTCTAAACTCACATGTGACACTTCTTGAGCTGTGTGCCAGGTGTCAATCTGAAGCCTAGTTCATGATTTGTTGTGGTCACTGGGATCCATGTTTTTCTCTTTTCAGTGCCATGTTGTGCATTTTAAGTCCTGCCAGTATATTTTGATATCAAGAGAATCGGTAAAATCATCACCGATTTCCCTATCCCTTGCTTTCTTGCCCTTTTGAAATAAAGACCAAATCTATTCTTCTAATACTACCTAACTTGGGTGTTCGCCAAGTATAACAACAAAGAATTTAACCAAGGAGAAGACTCAAAGGCAACATGACAGGGTCTCAGTGATAACTGAAATAGATGACACATCTAATTCTCTCAGAAGTTAATACTTAGAACCAGGCTTACTTTTATTTTATCCTTGACTATGTCAACTATTCATATGATCTCAAAGCAGTTACTGATTTCCATATTTTGTTTCAGTTTCTAAATCTTTTTTAAAAATCTATAATAATGCCCAACTTACCACTTTGTAAGTTGTTTAGAGGTTGAAGGAAGATATTTGAAGCAATTCATAAAATTTAAAATGCAGAATATAAAATAACAAGATTTTAATCCTAACCTGTCAGATCTGGTTTGAAGTCTCTTTAAAATAGATTCCCAACCATCCCAGAAGGGAAATACAATTTTCCAAAGAAAAACTGAAAAACTTATTTTCTATATAGACAATTAAGGAATTTCTCCTCTAGGATATCCTGTAAAGTGTCTGATGCTGATTAGAAGATAAACAAGTGATTTATTCATTGGAGCTCCTTAGAGAAGTTGAAAAAGAATCTAGAATGTCTTAAGAGTTTAGCCTAGATGTTAAATTTGTTTCCTCTTATTATAGAGTTATTTATATTGCATTTATTTAGTTGTGTATATATTTATATATGCATATATATTTTGAGCTCATATATATACATATTCATATATATAGAAGTTCAAAATTGATCTATTAGGAAGTCTGCATCTTCCTTTTCACTTCACTATATGCCAAGAGAGAAGAACCCTAGCTAGGAGAGCATTTCAGTTGTACTCTCTAGACTTTACAAATTTAATTATTGAAGGGGCCAGACAGATGCCATTAATGTGAAAATCTGACTATAGGTAAAATTAGTGGAGAGGCCCATAGGGAATGGAAAAGTGCAGTCCTTGCCTAAAGGCATTCATACAATTTTAAACACTCTCCCTGGAAAAATCAAAGGGCATGGGTGTCTTAAGAGAGACTCTTAAGTTGTACTAGGAAGATGTATTTGTTGGTTCTGACTTCAAAGAAGAAAAAGTTCCCTTTAATCAAAATAAAGGATAGCCTCATTATGTTTATCTTCAAAAAGCGACTTCATGTCAAGAGTCCTAAAGAACCTATTGCCTTTGCCACTTTGCTAAACTTAAATCAATCATATTTCAAGATGTTTTCAGTGAATGAAATAAAAATATGCTTATTTTATATTTCATATGTGGCTTGCAAAGAAAAAGAAGAAAAGGATAGCAAATATTCACTTCTCAATAGCATCTCTCCCTTTATTTGCAATTAAACTTTTATCTACATCTTTACATTCCTACCTATAACTTCTGGATGCCTTATGTTCCTTCTAACAGATGCTACTGGTGACCCTACTAAATCCCTGTTACCTGGTCCACCTATTTCTCAACCTTGGGAGGCAGTGGCTGTCCTTTGTTCACACCTGTCCTTGACTGGAGAATGTGAATTGTGAACTGCCTCTACATCAGGCCATGTACCCTCTGCCTTCCAAGACTCCAGGACACTTGATTTCAGGCAAAACAATCTCTTTCTACTATCATTTGTGCCTCAGAACTCTCCATAGGATGAGACTGAGACTACACTTCACCTGAACTCATGTCTTCATCTCCTTTTGGCTTACCGTCTTTCCTCGCTGTTTACAGATTTCCCCCCAAAAGGCTAGGTGCACAAGGTTCCCAGCACAGGCTCTGAATCGAGGAAATAGGACTGAAATTATTACTTTAACTAAAAATTAAGAATTGGAGTTGGGAGGCAGGCCATTTATCTTAGTCAAAGTATATGGCAAGTCTTCAAGGTTTAAATTACTTGACTTTGCTGTTTCATCACCCCTTTTGAGCTAGTAAATGTTGGTTCCACATTTCCAACTCTATTCTAGGCAACATTAATGACATCCTTTTCTTTCTTTATTTAAATTGTATCCCATACCTTGTATACTTGTTCGTTGTATCCTTTCTAGTCTTCTTGACTGTGAACTAACATTTTGAAAGAGAAGCTTGATGCATCTGCTAGAATTTAAATTCCACAAAGGAAAAGAATCTAAATGTTGTTCACTGATAAATACCTAATGCCTAGAAAGTATTCGGAAAATTTGTATTTTTAAAGTGAATCAATACATCTATACCAGTTACAACTCATACTCTCAAGCTTATTACAAGATAGCCATTTAATATTTATGGAAGTAAAGGAAGTAACGGCAAGGTGGAGAAATCTATATGTCACATAGTCTGTGACAGCCAAATGAAGATTCAGGTATTTCAAGCAGAAAAAAAATGTAGACTTGTGATGCCACTGTGACTAAATATCAAATTTGTCTGAATTTCAAAGTAACTGGCTTAGATAAAGTAACCCCAGTAATATTCTGGTTCACAGCCATGGAAAGCATTATTCCATTATGCTCAACTTTTTTCTAATTTTAATTTTGTCTCTCTTTTAATTTTATAACAAATTACACAGATATCAAAATCCCTTTTATAAAGGTGGATATCTAATATAATCATTGCTATGTTTAAATGGCATAGAGCAGTTCTAGAGTCAAAAGACTTGTATTTAAATCATTTAAATTCTATCTCTGACACTTACCATGACTTTGAGTAAATTACTTAACTCTTATTGCCTCATTTTCCCATCTGGTATCAGAAGTATTATTGGTACCACCTGATAGAGTTGTTGTTGTGAGATTTCAATGTGCTAATTATTTAAAATACTTAATGATGAATGGAGTGTTTCAGTAAGTGCTCAGAAAGTGGTGACTATTACTAGTCACTGAAATGGAACACACATTGGTGCTTCACATGCCAAGCACTATGCTCAGAATTTTCACATATGAATACTCAATTAAGATTTTACTAATCTCCATTTTTTTGCATCAATAAGGAGGGAATTTCTATATCTACTTCATAGATTTGTGATGAACATTAAATGACAGGGAGAAAAGCTTAACACAGTCACTATTTAGCTCATATGTGTAACAAATAAAGTGAATACTATCTTCTCCTTTTCTACACTAATTCATAGATAGTCAGCCTTAGCCAATAGTCAAAGAGAAAACTTCATGTGTCCTGACAAAGGGTGAACAGTATGTGACTTATGAAGTTCTTACTTGTAGACTGAAAAATGTTCTTGGACAAGACATTGAACTTATGGGTCAAAGTCCAGAAGATTCAAGGGCAAGGAAGGGAGTCAGCTAAATTTGAGGGCCATGGTTTTGTGATGTAAAAACCAGGACTGCTTAACCGCAACTTCTCCAAAGCCAAGAACTTAGCTGCTCTAGTTTTTGCTTAAGAATGGAATGATCTTCTCTATTTCATATCCAAAGAGTAGCAGTCAACTGATTCCAAAAGGACATAACCAAACTTATTCCGAGGCTTAACTTCATTGATGACCTAAATTTTGTAGCATAAGTATATTTACCATACCAAAGGACCATGATCAAGTCACTTCCCTACTCCTGGAGGTACAGCAAATCTTGTTTCCAATAATGAGGTTATGGAAGGTATGGTAGTTTTCCAGTTTTAGAACATATTATTCACTTTTAAGAAGCATTATTTTGTTGAAAAATAGGTACAAGATCCCAGAATTGAAACAAACCATTAACTTCTTATTTCTTAATGTTAAGAGAAACAATTAGATATAGTAGGATTTTTCAGTTTTATATGAGAAAGATCTTTTTACTTCCAGGAAGCCTTGCATTCATAAGGACAAGGAATATACTGGGGGAGAAAATCCTGGGACTGGGTGGAACACAGGTGTAATGGGGGCAATCCGTTCTACTGATGCACCCTGTCACATCCCAGCCTTCTCAAGCAGAGAATTCTAGCAAACTTTGAAGAATAAAGAAAGTAAAGGTGCAATAGAAAGTGGTCATTTTATGAAAAGAATTTCAGGCAAAGAAATACTATACATCTTTTGGAACTTCTTTTGTTCAAACATGATTGATGTTAATATTGTTCCACCTAACCATTATCTGTAATTCTTCCTCCTGCATTTTGGAGGAAATTAACAATTTTATAAGATCAGACATCACCTACTTAATTTTAATTATTTAGGCCCATTAGGAAAATCAAACAGGCTAATCATATTTGTGAATATTTTATATTGAATTTATTCTCTTTTCTTTCTCATAGTTTTTAACATTTATTGAAATAGATTGCCTAGGCATTGTATGAACCACTTCAAAAGTTAATTTCTCCTTAACAATTTCTATATAATTCTTATTGAGTCACCTATGGTTTTGTCAGGTGTCAGTTACAAAAATTTAGTAATTTATGTATGTCAGACCTTGAAAAATTTAGTCAACAATCTCTTATTAGATGGCTTTTTATTTAAAAATTTAACAAATCATTTCTAATGTTTAGCATATAGTATATATATATTTTTGCATATATTGAGTTAATATTATACTATGAAGTTTGCATTTTCAACTTTTGTCTCTGACAATACAAACAGAGCTAGTTCATCAAATTCCATGATCTGATATTGAGTAAATGATTTGATTATCTGACTCCAGTGTTAAAATACAGAAACTAAAACTAGACATTTCTAGCTCTGCAATAGTCACACTGACAATAACTACAGTTGCCTAAAAACATTTCTAACTTATGAACATCTATCACTTGGGTAACATTTCAAATTTAAAATATTTATGAGTCATAATATTTTATGGCTGCTGCTTTGCCATGACTTGTCATGGTGGGTCTGGAGCCAGACAATTATTTATTCTTGTTGATTACTTTCCTTTATGGTTGTATCTACACAGTACAAAGAAAACAAAAGACTTGGAAGTTGCCTTGCTGAGTTTATCAATGTAGATGGCTAAACCACACAATTCAGAAGAAAAACACAAAATCTGTGCATATTGTGATAAAGTTGACTTGTAATTGCTCATCAAATTACAAATTAGTGGAAATCTTAGAGACTATCTGATTTCAGCTCTATCTAATTTCCTCATTCCCTAGGAAAAACTCTGAAAATGGAAAATTTCATTATCTGTTCCTTGCTCCTTCTTCTCCTATCAGCTCTCCCTCCTTCCTTTCCTAAGTTTTCCACATTCCATTTCTCAATCAACTCAATACAATTTTGCTTTAAGGGCTATCAGAAGTAACTTTAGGTATTCTAGGTGTTTTCAGACAAATTTTGAGGATTATTGCAACAATCTTCAATATAATATACAGATTAAAGTGGAGTATGGTTATATAGAGAGGAAAAAATAGTTGCCTTTGAAATTAGTAACGTAGGTTGAATAGTTATCATCAATGATGATTAAAGAATTAGTGGATGATGAAAACCCAACAGTAGCTAAAACTCTACAAATGCTGCCATAGCTAGAGATACATAAGAGATCATTACTATGTCTAGGGGGAGAGAAAATAAAAGCACACATCATTTCCCTCATCTATATCTCTCCCACTTCTCAACAAAGCAAAATGTTTTAAAAAAATTAAAAAAATAACTGGGAAGGTTTAACTCAACTGTGAAATTAATTTAAAAATATTATTGTAACAAGAAAGCTTCATAAAAGGTGTTTTTGTTATATGCTTGCATGTGGATAATGAATGTGATCCCCATCTATCATTGGGGCAATTCATTTTGTACTCATTGTGTGTTTTGATTTCCTGGGGTCTGTCAAATTGTGGTACAGCCTTTGAGTGAAAAATTGCTTTAAGAATCAATAGCACTCACTGGAACACAATTCAAACTATATTGAAAAAGTAATATTTGTGTCTGTGATGATTTTCTCTCTTTTGTCAAAGATCTCAAAGTTCTTTACTAGTATTTTATAGCAAAGAACACAAAAGCATTAGCTATTTGGGGACAATAGCAGTTGAAGAATAAAGATTCATGGTGCTTCTACAGCTTATCTGGGATAGAATTATGGAATCACTTATGTTCTGTCCAATATATAATACTGCCATTTAAAAATTATCCCTTTGAAGACCTTCTCTCTTTTCTCCACCTAATGTTTTCTTTTTCTGTAATAAAGTCAATTTCCAAGACACACAATAAATCTAGAATCTACTCCAATGATTATTATGTTTTCAAAATTCCATTTGAAAGTTATCAGATTGCATCTAAAACCTTGGCATATAAAAGGGGTTTGAATATCTCCAGCAACGTCACACCTAATCTATGAATCCTCTAAAACATTCTTAGCAAATAGACAGTCTCTGCTTCCTTAGGCCATTCCAGCTCTAACTTCAAAGTACTCCTGATATTCAGCTCACCTAAAGCTCTCCTAAGTTTTCTTTTGAGCTCTTTCTTCCAAAATAACACAGAACAGTATATATGTGTGTGTAATATATACTCTCTTGTACAAGACAGTTCCAAAACACAAAAATGACAGTCTCTCTCTATTTTAGTTTACAAGCCTACTCTTTTCCGACTCAATCTACAGTCTTCACAAAAGATTACACTGATTTATGCCCCCCTCCATTTTTTAATCTCATCTTCTTTATTTTTCAGTGTGCTGACTCCAACTTACCACTTTTTCTAATAGTGCTCTCTTTTAAAAAAAATGTTCTGAAAGTATAAGCCTTTCCACATTTACCATTGTTCTTGATCTTTGTTGACTACCCTTTAGACAGTATTGATCTTTACTTGTTCTATGCTCCAGAAAATAATGACAGTTAAAAAATTTTCTACCTTTTGCTTTTGAAGTACCTTCAACCTTTTATTGCCCCAGGAAATGGCTCCAGCAAAGAACAACATCTTTCTCCATGAATTGACTCCTTTGTTTACCTGTACCAAAAAGATTGTCTTCCTTCATCTGGTCCTGTTGACAAAGCCAGGCACAGACCCTTCAACTTCCCATTAGTTGGTGAATGTGAAGCTAATATTAAAATTGTTTACTCCTCTAAAAGGAGGTAAGCACAGAACTAAAAATATTTTTTCACTAACTAGATTTCCCCTGAGTGCAAAAAAGCCCCAGTTGTAAATAGTCCCACCTGTAAATTCTTGATCCTCCCTACAAAAATAAGAGAGCAGTAGCCTGGTGAGTCATGATGACTTGGAGCCTGGGGTCTCTACTGAACCTAAACAAAATCATCCCTTTAATTAGTGGTGCATTTTAACTTTGATCTTCTTAAACTATTCCCCTTTCCTTAACTTCAGCAAAGAGTATACTTTTAGATTTATTTCTGTTGCTTCCTAACATTCTCTTGCCATTATGGGTTTAGTTTTCCCTCTCTGTTCCTACTATGATCACAACCCAGGAACTCAACATTCTCTTTGTGAACTCTAAATTAAAAATTCATCCTAATGACTTCAACCCTAATTCCACACTCAGAAAGCCATCAAAATTTTATTATCTCTTCATATTATCCATGCCTATATATTGTAAGTATATTATTTCTTCATGACACAAATTTAATGAAATCCTCATCTCATATAGATCAACTTCTAATTTCTACTGACAAGCATCACTCAAAGTACATTTTAACTTTTTTTCCAGCTATAACCCTTTGTCTCAGTCTATGCTGGACATCACACAGCCACTATCACTGCAAGAATAACCAAATGAACTTATCATTCAGTGACGCAAGTACAAAATCCTCTCTTTCCATTGGGACCTATCTATGTATGTGTTAATAGATGTGTACTTCAGTAATACATAAGTCTAGCTGACATCATGAAATGGAAAACAAAATAAAAATTGTACGGATAAACTTAATGGAAAACCTACCAGATGCAAAGAGAATAGAGATTAGTGATACTGCTGGGGTATGGGTCAAGAGGCAATGAAAGTAAGTAAAGGTGAGTAAGGATAACATAACATCGTAAGCAGAAAGTTAAAGAAAGCAATCTTAATAGGAGCTCAACAGTGTTGGAAGCTGGTAAAACACAATAACTAGAAAGAGGTGAATATAAATGGGTCATCTTCAGGTGGGGAAACCTGTCAGCCAGCAATAGTTTTCTATAATCATATGTCCAAAAAACAAGATTCTCATCTCAAAGAGGGTAAATGAGATTAAGATAAGACTTCAGTGTGAGAGAAACCAAAGTAATGAAAGATGAATGAGATATTTAGGTCAAATAAGTCAGGTAGAATTATGCTTAATAGAACTCTTCCCAAATACAAGAGCAATTATTGGTGCTGGGACAGAAGTTCACTTGATGTTCAGTTGATCATACATAAGACTTTTTAAATTATGTTAGTCTAGGAATGAGAATGATATAGATTGCAGAGCCAAGAATAGAGCAAACCAGAGAGAGCAATGGAGGGTGAAAAAGGCATCAGTGTGGCCAGAGGGATATGTTACTGCATGCTGGGTTGGCATTTCAGCAGGTAATAGAGACACTAATCCTCTTTTAACATAACTTTGGCTTCTAAAGTGCCTCTTGTTGTCTTCTTCACTATCACTGGTAATGGTAACTAGAATATTTATGGCTGACAGATGAAATGTGAAAATGGGAGAGGAGATGATTGCTACCCCCAAATTCTGACACAATTGAGTATGAAACCAAGGATGCAACATTCCTGCTGAATTAAAAATCTAGTAACTAAAAATGTGTCACATTCTTACTATAATTTTTCTTGGACATACTTGCCATGTGTTTGACCTGCCTATCTTTGTCATCAGTGCTGATGCAGATCATCGAAAAGATAGCACAAAGGCTTTCAAACTCATTCAGAAGCACCTGACATATCATTTCCATCCTGTTTTCTCATTGAAAACAAGAAAATCCTGGGCACAGAAAAAATAAATTGTGAGTGAATTTTGTTTCCTAAGTTAGAATTTCATAAGATCTTGGAAGGAAAATTGGTAAACTCAGGGAGATGCAATAAATTTTGGGAAAGGAGATTATAGAATTTGAATATGTATGAATAAGAGCAAAAAATATATTTACTATTAACTTAGGATAAATTAAAATAGAGAAGGAAATTCTCTGAATTGTGCAACACCTTCTAGCAAAGACTACCAAAACTGTAGTTGATCAAAGTTGGATTTCTTGACATGCTGCCACTGGGGAGAAGATACTCTTTGGGAGGCCATGAGACATGAGAGTAAGAGGAGTAAGAAAGGACTACTTTGAGATTGTACTAGGTGATTTGTAGGTGGATTTAAGGAAGCAGCACTCTGCTCCAGATTTGATGATTATGAAACAGGGGTCATTTTACAATAGGACAACTCAATAAATAGTATCTAGAATTCAAGAGAACCAAGGTAGACATCATTCATTATTCATACTAGCCAGGCTATGAAAATGCTTGATCCTTTTCTGGTTTAGATATATTTGTACTCAGACTGTGTTCAGATATGGTGAAGCAAAGGTTTTATCTTGGAACATCACATAGTTCAGGGCTAGCTTTCTGTGAAATTGTTTCTATTAACAGGAGAATATTAGCCCTTGTGTGTTGCTGACAGGACAGTTGCTGGCTGTCAGGGGCTGTTTTCCTTAAATTAGGAGAAATAGAAGAAATTAAGTTTAGTTTTTCCAAATGCTAGATGTTTCTGTTAAAGTCTATCCTTGTTTTTGCCTACGTTCCATTCTTTTACACCTAGTAATACACACAGACATGGGATTCCCATGAGCATCATAGAAAGAGAAATAACATCGATTGATCAGAGACAGTGAAAAAAACTCTGCCTCAACATAGTGCCATCAGCTGAGGCCAGGTCCTGAAATGCTTTTATTGACTCTTAAAGATACTTACGGCTCCCCATCGGTGAGTGGCACTGTTTTCTATTTAAAATATTTTAATTAAATAAAATCCTTCCTGAAGAAGAAAGAATCAGTCAGATGAGGGTCTGTCACCTCAGTTGTTTTCTTACTTCACTGATATGACAAGACAGCAAGTTTGGGTTTTCCACCCTCCCTTTTTTCCCTCCCTTCCTTTAATGGCCTGTCAAAAGGAAACTCCATTCTGTGTTGGCATTAATGCCTGCTGTAAATAAAAAGGAAATGGGAGGAAGGAGGAGGAAAGAGAGGGGTGTGTGTGATAGAAGCTAGATTTGCAGCTCAATTGCAAGGCATCTCTCAGAGTGTCTAGACACCAGCTGCCTAGTAACCATGGAAACTCTAACTTTGGCTGATGGGCTGAGGAGTAATGACTCTCAGGAGATCTGGGTGGGAGCACAGTGGTGGGGTTAGAGGGAGAAAGGTTGGGAGTGGTAGCTTGGAGAGTAATTGGGAGAAAGCAAGAGAAAACAAAACTCTTTTTTGTGAAAGGGGGGCATTAACCTTGCTATCAGTTTCCTCTTGCACATTATGCTTGTGGTGACAAGGTACAGTTCTGCCAACCTAGCAAGTATCAGGGCACAGGTTGCTAAAGATGAATGGCTGAGTTGAAATGATTACATTTCTATCAACCTCCTGCCAGTACCAAAATACCTCTGCAGTAAACCAAAGCTTCCTATGGTAAACAGACATGATCAACAATTGTCTATAGAAGCCTCAGGAGTAGAAAATTCCAATCCACCAGAATGGCTGGCACTGTTACGAGCACTTAGCAACGAAGATTAATCACAGCTCTTTATACCTACAGTGTCCTCCCTTCCAGCTGCTCCCATTTCCCCTTGTCATAAGCAAGGATTGGGTTGCTGTTTAAATAAAGGAACACAGTGGTGAGAATGTGGAGCAATTGAGTAAAAATGAAGTTTCTAGTTTAGAGCCAAATCGTCAATCACATGAGTATAGTTTGTTC
Source organism: Uropsilus gracilis (assembly GCA_004024945.1). Taxonomy (NCBI): domain Eukaryota; kingdom Metazoa; phylum Chordata; class Mammalia; order Eulipotyphla; family Talpidae; genus Uropsilus; species Uropsilus gracilis. The sequence goes on from PVHY01008919.1 coordinate 55,054, forward strand.
TCCAGGCATAGATAGATTCCTCTCATGAGAGGTTTCCAGTGCACAGATTTTCAAAGCTTTGCAGTAGCTTGCTGCCACCCTGGTCCCACCACACATTCCTTTTAGATTTGGATTTTTACATAGTATTGGGGCCTCTACTCCAAATTCTAACCACGTAATTTTGTGCCTACCTGCCCCTGTCCGGCCACATTTCTTTATGTTGTTAGAGATATTCCCACAAAAAGAGGTGCTGTTTACTCTAGACCTGCTTAACTATGGAACAACTGGAAGGCAGGTGGGTCCTAGGGAAAAGAAAAACTCTGTCTTCTGCCTGACTGACCCCCTGGTACTGCTGGAAGGAGACACCTGGGTAGAAGGGACATTTGGGTGAAAGACATGTGGGGAGGCTGACAATGGCAGCCTCTATCTTGATGTAATATTTCCTTTAGTTCTCAGCTTTCTGGCACCTGCTTAAGAACCCTCCAGAAGGTGACTTAGACTTTATAGGGGTAAATACGTTTTCAGAGATTTTCTTATTTTTCTGCCATTATCCTCTAGGACTACCACCTGTGGTATTATACCCTCTCCATGATTGGATATGTTTAGGCCTAGTGTGCATTTGTCCACAAAGATGGGGTAATTTGGGGTGTTTTAATGGAAAACACTTCCTTCTCTCTCTATGCACACTAATTCTATTAAAGAACTTTAATACCCTATGCCTTTGTGCACATGGATGGTTGGACCCCTTTGAAACTGGGTGCCCCTACACCCCCCCATTGTGGCAGTTAACAAGGCGCCCCTCCCCCATTGGGCGGTGGCAGTTAGCCCCTCCCCCCAGGTATGGCACTTAAACTGCCAGAAGTAGCAGTTGGAACAGGAAGTAGGACCAGAAACAGAGAGATAAAAAGGCAAGAAGCACAGAGAACTTTTGGGGAATGGGGGGAGAGAGAGAGAGAGAGAGAGAGAGAGAGAGAGAGAGAGAGAGAGAGAGGGAGAGAGAGAGAGAGAGAGAACAAACTTTTGGGAGAGGAGGGTAAAGAGTAGCCCGAGTGACCCCAGGCTGGGCGAAAGCCCCCTGGAAGGGTGAGCTGGAGATGACAAGGAGTCATGGTATCTGGCAGAAGAGTGGCTAGCGTGGAGAGTATGATGTTGCAACAAAGTGACATGGAAAGCTGGTACCTGGAGATGCCCAGCAATTTGGAAAGCTGATTTGTGCATCAGCAATTGTGGAAGAAGTTTAAAGAGGCTTGGAGAAGTGGAGTAGAATGGAACGCTTCAGAAAGAAGAAAAGAGAAGACACTGGAGAAGGACTGGACTTTGTGAAAGTGCCTACCTCTGAGGTTTGGAGTGGCACCATCTTGGACTGTGTCTTTGGGACTTTTGGGACTGAAAATGGTGACTGGGGTAAGATAACTGCCATTTGTGGTTTTAAGGACTTTTTGTTTTCCCTGTTGAACTCCCTTGTTAATAAATTATTTTTTTAAACTGCACTGCATTTTGAGAGGCAACTGCTACGTGCAGGTGATACAGACCTGTGGCTTGTAAGTTGGAGGATTTTTGCTCCACCCCCCTTTTGACCTGATTTTCACCTTCAGAGCATTCAAGCATTCAGGTCCCTGGGTCCCCTCAGTCATGTGCTAATGATTCCAATTACTTGACTAAGTGCCACGATACACAATCATGGACCTCCTGGCTCTTTGGTAATGCACAGCAGTTCTCTCCCCAAAGTTTCTCTGCAACTTTTCAGACTAGATTTGTGGTCTGTGTTCTGTTTTGTTTTTTTCCCAGGGATCCTTACCTAACCTAGAATCCAACAGAAGATCTTCTGGCTTTATTGGTGTTATCTGGGTGACAAGGCTATTTCCAGCTATGAAAGGACAATTGATAGTAAGAGAGTTAATCTATGGACTCTGAACCCAAGACATTGATGTTGCTTTTGACCAGTGTCCAAGGAATACATGTGTGTATGATGAATGTAAAAGCAACTGATTTTGTCATTTCTGCATGATTTTTAAGCATCAGTTCTTTGGTGAGAAGAAAAAAATATTCCAATCATATTGAATTATAATCAACATATAGGCAAATTCAACTTATTGAAAATGTGCTACCAATAGATAAATGCCAAATTAACTATAATTTATGATGAGTAGAACATGTTAATCCATGAGGAAGTCTTAACTAGACTCTACCTTTTCCATGAATGTGGTTTGATGATTTAACATGAAAGAAAGGTAGCTCACTCTTAAGCAAAGTTGTTTTTGTCATCTAATTCCAGTCAGATTAATAGTTCCAGTGATTTTAAATTTGCTAAAGTGGTTGGTTTTTGCATGGGCAGATGAAAGCAATTTTCTCTTACTGTGCTTTGTTCCATAGGGGGAGTGACTGTGAAGCAGTGAGATTGCTCTTTTCCATTATAGTTAGTGTCCAATGCCAACACATTTCAGTCACTAGGAGGAATGAGAATACATGTGAGAACTACATGAGTCACCAAAGAACTTTTAGAGGCAAAGGAAGAGGTAGTAATATCTGCCTACATGGCAAGAAGAAGTCAGCCAGTTGAGTGTAAATGCAATTTGGGGTCACTTTGCCATTTCTACATGGACACTTCGCACTGACTCATCTAATATGGAATGCCTAAGTGGGTAACTTTTTCTCATTTGTTGACTCAATCATGTCAACTGAGTATTCACCACATTTTACAGTTTCTTGGGATTCAGCAGTGCACAAAACAATAAAATAAAAAAGTCTCTCCGGGGGGGTGGGAGAAAAAAAACAAAAATGTCTCTCTTCATGAAGCTTATATTATACTAAAAGTGAGATATGTAGTGTGTTTGGTGGTAAGCATATGAGAAATAAAACATAATTTTGGAAGGAGAATTGAGAGCTTGAGGTGAAAGTGGAGGGACAATATTATAGAGAACATCTCTTTGGGAAGGTGAGATGAGAATAAAAGCTGAAGAAGATTAGGGAATGAACTAAAACAGCATCTAGAGGATGAAGATTCCACGTAGGGGATATAGTAACTAAAAAAGCCCTGAAAGTAAGCATATGTGGTTGCTGGAGAAATAAGTAATGGCTAGAATGGAGTAAGAAAGGACAAATAAAAGAAGATGAAATCTGAATAGTGGATGACCTACTGAGAATTATGTTAATCAGGGGGTTTTGTGGTCATTTAATGGAGTAGGCTTTTATGAAAAGATACAGTTGTTAGAGAAAATGAAATGTACTCAGGTTCTAGATACATTTTGAAGATGAAATCAACAAGTTTGCTGACAGATTTAATAGAAAAAAAAGAAAAAAAGAGGTAGGACTAATTCCAAATTATATGGTCTTGGTTCCAGGAAAAGATGTACCTACCATTTCCTGAGATGGAAAACTTTGAGAAAGAACAGATTCACAGAGAAAATACAAGATATTGGTTTTTAAAGTGTTTAGTGTGAGGTGTCTGTGAGATGTACAAATTGAGATATAGAGTAAGCAGTTGCTGGAGCAGGGAGGATAGGACTGGGTTATAGATGAGACACTAGGACTTATCTGATTGTAGACAGCATTTTAATCGTTAACTGGGAGAGATCCCCAAAGCAGTTGATAGAAATAGGGAGAAGAGGATGTTCAAGACCAAATCTATGACATTCACACTGGGAAATGAAGACAAAAGGACCATTAGGACTGAAAGGGTACAGTCAGTGTGTTAGCAGAAAGACCAGGAATAAGTAATACTGACAGAACAGTTACAAAAGCATTTCCCAGAATGGAAAGTAATAAACTATCATTGCTTTTGGTAGGTCAAAAAAGATGAGACTTATAAAGGCATCAAATTAGAAATCAACAATGAAAAGAAAACAAGGAGAGTAAACACCACATGGAGACTGAACAACAGGCTTCTGGAAGATCACTGGGTAAAAGAGGAAATCAAAGAAGAAATTAAAACCTACATGGAAGTAAACGACAATGACGACACAACGTTCCAAAATGTGTGGGATGCAGCAAAAGCAGTACTACA